>BLKR01002376.1:181913-201171 GCA_011170035.1 Teleogryllus occipitalis
GCGATGGCAATGGTGAGGGTGATGGCGATGGCGATGGCAAGGACGAGGGCGAGAGCGAGGGCGGGGGCGAGGGCGAGAGCGAGGGCGAGGGTGAGGGCGAGGGCGAGGGCGAGGGGCGAGGGCGAAGGCGCGGGCGGGGGCGAGGGCGAGGGCGAAGGCGAGGGCGAGAGGGCGAGGCGAGGGCGAGGGCGAGGGCGAGGGCGAGTGGCGAGGGCGAGTGGCGAGGGCGAGTGGCGAGGGCGAGTGGCGAGGGCGAGGGCGAGGGCGAGGGCGAGGGCGAGGGCGAGGGCGAGGGCGAGGGCGAGGGCGAGGGCGAGGGCGAGGGCGAGGGCGAGGGCGAGGGCGAGGGCGAGGGCGAGGGCGAGGGCGCGGGCAAGAGCGAGGGCGAGGGCAGGGGCGAGGGCGATGGAGAGGGCGTTGGCGATGGTGAGGGCGGTGGGAATGGCGAGGGCGAGGGCACGGGCGCCGTCGAGGGCGCGGGCGAGCGCAAAGCCGCGCGGCCGCTGGGCGGAGGCGACGCACGTGACGGCTCCTCGGAATCCCACGCGGCGCACCGCTCAGTCTCGCTGTGGCACGCGCTCCTGACCTCTCGTCCCGTCGATGCCCCACCCCTTCCTGCCGGCCTAGCCCTCCAACCCACGCCCCGTTCCGACATGTTCTTTCCCACCCTGGTCTTCCCCGCCCTGTTCTTCTCACCCTGGTCTTCCCTGCTCTGTTCTCCCACTACCTGTTCTTCCCTGTCCTGATCTTCCCCGTCCTGTTTTCCCCTCCGTGTTCTTTCCCCATCCCTGCTTCTCCCCACCCTGTTCTTCTCCTTCCTGTTCTTTCTCGCTCTGCTCTTCCCTGCCCTCATCTTCCTCGCCATGTTCTTATCCACCCTTTTCTTTCCCGTCCTGTTCTTTCCCACTCTGTTCTTCCCCTCCCTGTTTTTCTCCACCCTATTCTTTCCTGCCATGTACTTCCCTGCCCTCATCCCATTCTGACCCAACGCCGTCCCTGCCCTGCCCTTCCGTCTTCTTGCCTCACTCGGTCTCCCCTAACCCTTGCTCAACCACATACCTCCCAGCACCTTTCGGTCCCGCCTTCATTCTTCTCTCCCCACCCTTTCATGACCCCACCCTCTCCATGACTTGCCCCAATCTTGTCCTCCTCTGTCGCCCCCTACGCTCACGCCCCTCCCCCTTCGGCCCCGCTCCCATTCCATTCTGACCCAACCCCTCCCGGGTCTGCCCTTGCCCGCTCAAATTCCTCCCCGCACCTTTCGGCCCCGCCCTCATTCCAATCCGACACGACCCCTTCCATGCGCGGTGCTCGAGGCGACCTGCCGCATCCGACTTCGCCCTGTCCATCCCCTTTCTACCGCGCCCTCATCCCATGAATATTCGCTACCTTTTCATGCACGGACCTCGCTGCTACCTGCCCAAACCACGACGAACTGCTCATTTCCGCTTGTTCCCCGCCCATTTCGGCTCTGGCCTCATTCCATTCTGAGCAGACCTCTTCCATATTCCCTTCGCCTCAATCTGTCGCACCCTATCTACCCCTCTCCACTCTCGTCCGTCCCCGCTCCTTTCGGCCCCGCTCTCATCCCATTCTGACCCGCCGCATCAGCACACCACCGCGCCTCTTTCCTCCCCACCGCCCTTTCCTGCATCCCTCTCCCGGCTACGACTCGCCCCTTCCTCCGCCACCCATCCCTTCTACGTTCCGACCCACCCACGCCACGATCCTTCCTGATCTGCCTCGATCCGACCGGCCCCACCCCTTTTCGCTCCAGCTCCGTTTCGACCCGGTTGACCGTGCTCATTCAGCCCAACACAGTATTCACCAGCCTCTCTCACTTTACCCCCTTGTTTGCCTCTCTGACGAACTGGCCGCGCTAAGCTGCAGCCCCATCGCGTCGGTCGGTGCACCGCAGCCGCCCCCGCCGCCCCCGCCGCCCACGCCGTCCCTGCCGCCCCCGCCGCCCCCGCCGCCCCAGCCGCCCCCGCCGCCCCGCCGCCCCCGCCGCCCCCGCCGCCCCCGCCGCCCCCGCCGCCCCCGATGCCCCCGCCGCCCTCGACGCCCTCGCTGCCCCCGCCGCCCCCGCCGCCCCCGCCGCCCCCGCCGCCCCCGCCGCCCCCGCCGCCCCCGCCGCCCCCGCCGCCCCCGCCGCCCCCGCCACCCCCGCCGCCCCCGCCGCCCCCGCCGCCCCCGCCGCCCCCGCCGCCCCCGCCGCCCCCGCCGCCCCCGCCGCCCCCGCCGCCCCCGCCGCCCCCGCCGCCCCCGCCGCCCCAGCCGCCGCACCGGACCCTGCCGTTCCCTGCCGACCCCGCCGTCCCGCCGACCCTGCCGCCCCGCCGTCCTCGCCGCCCCCGCCGCCGCACCGACCCCGCTGCCGCACCGCCCCCGCCCCCTCCGCCGCCGCGTCAGTCGTCGTTGCCGCGTCAGCAGCACCGCCGCATCCGCCGGCCACTCACCTGCGGCCATCATGGCGCTGCGCCAGTCGTAAGGCCGCACTTCAACACCTCACTCCGCAGATCTCGTCTCTCGCGAGATTCCCTTCATTGCGCTCGCTCTCCTCTTGACTTCACTGGTCTGCCTCTTATCTCTCGATGTCCCTTGCGTCGTCTGTTCTGTAGCCACTCAGATAAGTTGCCTCCCATCTGCTTTTATAGATCCACACTCATCTCGTGTCGCTGAAAATTGATTTCTCACCCTCACCAATAATATGTTTTCATGTCCATTTTTTAATCACAATCCCAATAACGTATTTACTTTGTTGCCTGGAGGCTATGATTGGTAGTTTTTCTGATTTCTCTGTTCAATTCTAATGCGATTTCCGGAACACAAACGGGAAACGAGCCACGCAGGCCTTTTTTTCCCCTTCTGATGGGGTGAGGGATAAGGATAGGACAAGCAAGAGGATGGATCGTGCGCGGTCCGTTTGTTAGGGTACTGCTCCGGCATTCGCCCGGTGTTGATCGGAAAAAACACGAAAAACTACCGAGCAGAGCAGCCGACCGCTGGAATTGTCCTCCAACAGCGACTGAATTTGACCTAGCTGAAAAGCTAGTGTCGAAAATCATGCCGCCGTGAGGACTCGAACCTAGGACCTCCCGGTCAGAGACACTGCAGTGACATGAGTTGTTGCCCCGCTCCCGGTATATTCCAGTTGAAAAAAGAGACCGCCACCTCCCGGAATAAAAACTTACGGGTCTAATTATCTCAGTAGTTGGAGCGTTCAGAATCAATAAATATCCATACACTCACCCCTATCTTCTTCTATTCCGTTCTGACCTAGTTTTTTTCTCTCTCTTTTCACAATTCCACTCGTCCTAGCCCCTAGTGGCCATCAACTTCCTAGTGCCCCTCCTATCATTCCGTTTCCCTCTCTCGCGGCCGCCGTCTGGGCCTTATCTTAGAGTTCAGTTCTGATGTCTCCGGCTCTGTGACGTCATGCCATTTCGCTGTCTCAGTCGCAGAGCGAACGAGAGGCGGTAGAGTGGGGATACAGAAAGAAAGCGACGGTAGGGAGTGGGGGAAGAGATGGACACTACTATTGAGTTAAAAACATTGACCTTCCCTAATCATTGTCCACCGATGAACTATCGCTATTTTCAGTGTTTTCACACTCGATATCCGAGTTCATATTTATAACAATACTGTCTATAATATCTGGCACTGGCACTGGTCGAATTCGATTTCCGCTTCGCCATTTCGCATCTAACATTCGCGCACTCTGAATCAAAACTGAGCTGATGTTTGCGAAACCAATGCATTGACCAAGCACGCGCTGGCCCTTTCCTACAGCCCATGTGTGACTCACGAATGTCTGTCAAACAAATCCTACAGCCCATCACTTTATCGCGCTCCCTTCACCCCGCGGAGAAACTTAGACCCCTCTCACAGGGCCGGAGAACTCGGAACCGAACAGTAGCGAGTTCCCGTTCTGTGCGCTCGCCCCCCTCACGAATAGCCCATTCGCTGCCATCGACGCCGCGACTATAACCACGTTCTATCGAGAATTTCTCTAGATATGCATTGGTGCCGTAGATTGAAGTGTGGTATGCGGACTGCACTGAAATTGGGTGACTTTTTTCAATGTCCATATTAAAGAGGATACGTTACAATTGGATTCGAAAATGAGAAGTTTGAATTAAATTGCATGCTGAATGGTGAAACCATAACAATCAAATGTTCACAGTAAATGTATGCATGTGGTAAACATTTTGTTTTTTCCATCGTGCAATTTTGAGATGTGTAATTATCCAAATGATATCACATTTATTGTTACGATACTTTAGACCTACTTCTAAACGTGTTTGCTTTCAATGGATCTAATTACTGTCTGTCATACATTAAACCCAGCAATTTCTGTAAAATATGAAGTTGGCAGTGGGATGTGGTACCACGTGTTATTGTTTGCATTTTATGGGCTATGGAAAACTGTGTAATCGTATTAAGAATTATTATTTCGTATTATCTTTAAATATCAACATTTCAAATGAGCATCCTTTTGTCTTTCCTATTAATTTTTTTTTCAGTGGTTAAGATGTCGAATCGATCTTGCGACAAAACGGAGTAACACGAGAATAAAGATTCGCGACCCCGCGGTCCGCTGCTGAAACCATACCGAGATCTGAAGATGCAACGGTCCGGGAGAGGTGGCTGAGGGCATCAACTGATGTCACTACAATACCTCTGACCGTCTGGTCCTACATTCGATACAGATTATGGTATGCTTTTCGACACTAGCAAGATAAAAAGGTCGAGTTCAGTCGCTGTCTGGGGTAGACTTCTAGCGGCTGGCTGCTCTGGTCGGTTGTTTTCCGTGGTTTCTCCGATAAACACCAGGGGAATGCCGGAACAGTTCCCTAACAAACGGGCATAGAAACGCGCGCGATCCTTCCTTCCCCTTCGTTGTCCTATCCTCGCCCCTTACACACATTTACACTAACATGCACTACACAACCACACATGCCGGGAGACTGGTCGGGAGCTTAGAGTCTGTCCCGGCATCCCTACTGATGGGAGATACCTGGTTGAGGAAAACCCCGCTAGGCAACGGTACGTCGGCGCCGGATTTCACTAGCGGGGTAAGATCACATTCACCTCCTCAGGAAAAAACATGCACTACACTGACGGGATTAATGACCTTAGCAATTGACGCGCACGGCATCACTAACAATCAATCAATCGACTTGCAGCAAGGTGGAGCCGTGTCGGGTGCGTGGTTGCGGGCGCGCCCCGTCAATTCGCTGACGAAACGATGGCTCTGCAACTCGTCCTGGCGAAGCCTGGGCGATGTTGGAGAGGTTGGTATTTTGAGCCTGTCGGCGAAACCGCGAATACGGCGGGGACTAACTCCTATGACACTGAACAATAACACAATAGAATGGTTACCCCCCAACAAACCGGTTAAATATCTCGGACTTCAACTAGACACCAAACTAAACTGGAAGCAACACATAGATAACAAACTAATTCAAGTCAAAACAAAATTACTGCAGCTAAAACCATTAATTCACAGAAATAGCTCGGTATCATTCAATTCCTCCGTATTAATATTCAAAACAGTCATAAGACCTCTACTACTGTACGCCTGCCCCATATGGATCAACGCCTCCAAAACCAACATTAACAGAATTCAAGTAATACAGAATCAGTTTCTTAGAACAATTGCTAACGCCCCATGGTTCGTATCCAACCTCCAAATTCATAAGAAATTTAACCTCGAACCGTTATCACAGCATATAGCTTATCTCTCCACTAACTTTTACTCCAGCTTAAATCAAATCGCCTCCCTGGTGCCTTTCAGACTCGGTAAAAATCCCATCCATCAAACCAGAATTACAAATAAATACCCCTACTATTAATTTCTCATCAAATTTGCCGAATTGGCACCTGATTAGAGGACACACTAGGAATTCCTCTTCCATTGTAATAGTTGTAAGTTAATTGTAAGTTAATTATAAGTTAATTTTAAGTCAGTTAATAAGAAATCAATACATATGTAAAGTTGTCAACAACTAATCTATGTACCTACCATCAAAACCAATAAATTGAAAAAACAAAAAAACTGCGGGGACTGCGGCGACGCGGGCCATCAGTGTGCAGCAGGGATTGTCCCTATCCACCTCTTTTAAAGAATGTTTTTTTTCATAGGCCCCTTAGATTTTCGCTGCAATATATAGCGTATAATCATAACACAGAAATTTCTCATACGTGACTTAAAAATGTAAACAAGCTTTTTAAAACAAAATCACAGGTTTTAATTGCCCAACAGTTCGATTTTAACAATAAAATTGTGTGAAATTCTATAAGAATGCGTATTTTTAATTTATTCTTAGATGTTCTGAAGCTTCATCGAAGTAAATAATTAATTGCAAACTTTGTTGTTGCAATTAGAAATATGTAACACTTAAAATTTAAAACTTTTGCATGAATATTATAAATAAGTGGTGTTATGAGTTGATTTAGACAAAGTTATGAACACGCTACCCGTAAACTGGTTTGCAAAAACAAGGAAGGAAAAGGACAAAAAGAAGACGTGAGGAAAGATGACGGATGCAATTGCCATAATTCTAGAAACTTGGTTGTTTTCTCAACGTGAAAAAAAATATCGTTTGGATTTTGAAAATACATTTTAATATAAATATTGGTAGATTTTGTGACAAAACAATTGTAATAAAAACTTTAAAATTCTTATTGACTATATAACAATAGACATAAATTTAATTTAATTTTATGTTCATTCCAATTGACTTTCCCTTTTCCTATTGTCGATGAATATCTTCAGTTTTGAAAATTTAACATCAATCTACGTACAATACAAGAAAACTCATAAATCTTCTGTTTTATATTTACATCCTTTTTCGGAAGACTCTCTAACTTACAAAAAACTTTGCACAAACCCAGAAGGAAATTTGGCGAAATTCTGTGGCTGAGGCCGAGGCCGAGTGGCGGCCGCCGGCTGTGCGCGGTGAGCACTGAGTGGCTTTGTGGGAGTCGCCAGCCCGCCACGCCCACTTCCACCGCCCAGCGCTCGCTCGCGGCGGGCGCATCGACACAGGGGAAGCCAAGGCACTTGCAGGCAACATTCACATTTTTAGAACATTCTCTCCAAGATAAAATCTCTATTAACAATTATGTATTTGTGCAATATTTAATTTTTTGCAATTTTGGAATATAAAATGCATTTGGGGCCCAATTGAAAACTGTGTTCACTCTAATGGAGTTTTTTTTAACGAATTATGATAGTTTGGGTACTCTTTTTCCCAGAGAGCTGGGATTACTAATCAACTTTGTCATAAAATGTTTTTTTCGTTAATCGCGTTCCAGTCAGTGTCTTTGAGGCGGTAGTAACAGCGCAACTGTCCTACTGCGCACCGGGAGCGGTAGCTCAGTGCATCAACTGATGTCACTGCAGCGCCTCTAACCGGGAGGTCCAAGGTTCGAGTCCTGATGGTGGCAGGATTTTCGACACTAGCTTTTCAGCTAGGTCGAATTCAGTAGCTGTCTGGGGGAAAATTCTAGCGGCCGGCTGCCCTGATCGGTAGATTTCCGTGGTTTCTCCGATCAACACCAGGCGAATGCCGAAGTAGTACCCTGCCAAACGGGCCACGGACAGCACGCGATCTGTCCGTCCCTTCCTTGTCCTATCCTCTCCCCTTACACCCACACACTTACACTAACATGCACTACACTACCACATATTCCGGGAGTCCGGTCGGGAGCTTAGAGCTTGCCCGGCTAGGGCGGTGCCCCGCTGGTGGGAGAGTTCTGGTTAGGGGGAATCCCCAGTAGCCGACCGACGGTAGGTCGGCGCCGGATCTCGCCATCTAGCGAGGAAAGATCACCGCGCATCTCCCGAGAAAAAACATGCACTTCACTAACGGGACTAATGACCAAATCAGTTGACGTGCCCGGAAACACGAAAAAATCAAATCCAACTGCGAGTACGGTTCGGTGCTTCGGTGCTTCTGCGCATGAATTACCACACGCAAGAGCAAAGTGCCTCTGAGAGAGCAGAATTGAGTATTGAGCGTCGGTATACCGTTTGCATGACACGGTATGTACCAATGAGATCAGACAAGCCACGAGAATATACTATAAACTTTCATTATCTTGTTTCATTCCTATATACGTGTGCCTCAGTTGCAGTTCTTGATGTTAAATAAGATATGTGTGCAGCGTAAGCTACTGGAATGACTGTGCTTTTAGTCGATCGATTCTCTCTTCTTTTGAAACAGCTTGCCACGAACCTGCTGACACGGTTCAAGTACTAAAAACTTCGTTCATAGCTGTCTTGAGTCAGTAAAATCCCTCATAGAATACAGCTCGTGATTTATTTCTAAGGTTGTTTTTCGGATTTTCTTGAACCAGAGGCAAGAAATTAATTGATTTTTTTATAAATCATTCTCATTGGTTTGCGATAGTTAATGAATAATTATCACTAATTTGCATTTGTCTGAGGTGTTCCAAAAATCTAACGATCTCAAATCCTAGGTTTATTTTCAAAATATTTATCGACAAATTCAGTGGAAATGAAAAATTAAATTTTGTATAAAAGTTTGTCGAGTGGGACAATCGAATAGCTCAAATCTCAACACTTACAAAAGAAAAGGTCATCTGTCTATTATGTGACAAAACTCACTGATTAATCACGAGTTGTGACTATAAAAGTAAGTTTTCTCTATTTTCAAAATGTAAATAGATTTGCAAGAAAAATAAAATTACAACATCCAATAATTAACTCTCTCATGCTCTTAAATTCCAATTTTTTACATGTACAAAACAACAGGCATTTTTTCAAATGAAAAATGCGGGTTTAGAAAATAACGTTTCTCTCTTTAAACTAGAAAGTACTCATACATCTCTATTGTGGTGCATACAACGACATTTGATTTGTCAATTGGCGAAAAAACGTCCAGTTAGATTAACACGTGTTCACTAAAGCCCGTTTCATACGAAATGTCCTAGTACTATTGATTTGGAGTATGCATTCTCCGCTAGATGACTGCGTTCATATAAAACGATAATAAACCGTTCCGAAATCACTTGTTATTGTGGAAATGGCTTTATCCGAGCCCACAAAGGACGCTCCAACGAGGGTGGCTTGTTAGCGGCTGTACTGCGCTTCAAAGGCGCCATTAATCAAAATTGCGCGGGTCTGCACACGCGCGTCTACCTGTAGTCGATGGGGCTCCCATTCAAGAAGAGAACCTGTGGCGGAGATCGTGCCCCGTTAGCACTCACTCGATAAACGTCTGTCAACTTCCCATTCGGTCAATGCATTTCACGCGTGTGCGGCACCCCGCGGCAGGAGCTTTCATAGGAGGAAGGGTTGCGTTCAGTGGATGGTGAGGGTGCGTTCAGTTGAGGAGTTGCCTCACAACCATGGTGCAAATGGAATACATTTATAGCTATTAACATACCTAGAAATGTTATGAGTGTTATAACTGCGGAGGCCAAAGTTAAAAATCGAGGCGAGGAGCTTAGCTCCGTGTAGTCGTAGAAAATTTACATTACTGCAATAGTAAACATATGAATTCTATTGCTGTGGCACGTTAGTACGATTTTGAAAGTTGTTGCTTGCGATATATCTATATAATCAATATTCGTATACCGTGGTTTGAGAAATATGGATGCAAATAATTCTCCTGAACCTAAGGAAATGACGTTCGGATAGGAAATTGGCACGGATAGGAAATTGGCGACACCTTCGTATTGTCAGTAAATACAATTATCGGAGTAGTTTCATTCGGTGAAATGTTAGGAAAATGAGGTTAATTTAATTAATATACATTTTTCTAATTTTACTATTAATAATATTACAAGTAATAATAATTATTTCCCAAACCAATGTGAATTACTTCCGAATTGTTTGAATCTAATTTGTTTTGTACATCGCCATGTTTATTCCTTAACAAACATTTAACTTGCGATGAATCGATGGTTGTTTACACAGCTAAGGATGTTAAAACTCTTTGCTAAGGATGTTAAATTTCTTAACGAGGATTAAAGATGCATGTGACCGATAAACTTAGGTTACATGAGATTGCCTACATGTTCACTGAAAGTGATAGTCGTAGATCCTATTAATATTTTCCCTACTCTTTCACACATCTCTTCACCGAACTGCTTTTAAGATGCTTGAATATGTTATTATAAAGCCTTTCAATAGGAGTCCTGTAAAGCAAAACTTGTTGACATCTTCATCAAGTCAGAGTTCGTGAGTGAAGCAGGAAGTTTCAAACAGTGGTTGGCAATATCACAAAATCTATCTGGGTTAACTGGCCTACAAGAAGTCTGGACTTAAGTCCAACGGATTAACTTTTGGGGCAGTTTTAGGACGATACCATGTCAGAAAAGGCACTGCAATATCCAAATGTACAAAAATTAATTAAGTCTGATCTCAACAAAATTCCATTTAACACAATTATTATAATGGAACTATTCGCCACTGTTTTCGCATGAGGCAATCATTTTGATTAAAGGAGGGTATTTATGCAATATAATTTTGTTATTTTCAGAATATAAGCACATTAATGGGTTTGCAAAATTGTCAAATAATTATTTTCACATTTTATTTCTACTTTTTTAATTAACCGTTCTAAATGAATTCATAACTCTATGCAAACTAAGTTGCATGTGTAGCTAGTTTACATTAAAATTCAAAAACACAGACCACAAAAGAATAGATAAAAATAATTACAGAGCATTTCAATCAATTTGGTGGTTGAAGTTTTGATACACTAATATGTTTGGTAAAAAACTTTAAATTTTCACGCACTCTTGATTTGGAGGCCGTAATATTTTAATGAAAATGAGACTTTCAGAATTTTGTTGAATATTAATTTCATTACTCATTGCAATATTTTTTTAGATAAAATGATCAGTTCTCAATAAAATTTAGATCAAGAGTTTTTAAGAAAGCGCCATTCTTGCTAATGCTCCAAAATTATTTAGATTTCGTAAAACTTCATAAGTAAAGAAATCATTTAAATTATTAGTTTACACAATTTCACTTAAAATATACATCTAAAAAGTGAATAATAATAATAATAATAATAATAATAATAATAATAATAATAATAATAATAATAACAATAATAACGCGTGAAAACTTCTAGTAATTAACAAGTGTTTAATTTTTTACTTCAAAAGTTTCAACGAAAATAGGCGTTGTATTATAGTAGAATTTAAAGTATTGTGCTATTCTGACAAAAAACTTAAAACAAAAATTTGTAGGCTTTGTAAGCTATTCTAATTTAATTATTTTTGAAAAGTGGTCACGATTGTACTCAACGGTACTGTTATAAGTCAAGAACCCTGTGTGTAGTTTAATGATAAAATCGGCATCCAGCATTAGGAATAATGACATTGTATGCAAATTTGAAGTCAAAGAATACGCGTTGTTAGGTCAACCATTCAACAAAATGTAATAGTCCATTCTTGGTGTAATAGCGCTGTGCTAATGGACACGGCTCCGATCGCGTTACATGCAAAAGGTGTACAGAGTGCATTGAAAGTCGTGACCTTGTGGAAGGACGCAAGGAATCACTTTCTAGAAAAATATTGAAGCGAATACACGTGAGCGATTGGTGAAGTGCGAACAGATTTTCATAATTGGCTGGGTATTATTTAAATGATAGTCAGGCGGGAATTTATAATTAGTTTGAGGTTTCAAGGCTTGATATTGTTTAAATTGTAGTATTAAATTGTAATTGAAAATTTTACTGGAGTAGTTGAAATTTCGAATTAAAATGGGGGATGCATATTAGCTCCGTCGTTGAAGGATTTTTCAATAAGTATCTGAATATAGTCAGTCCCGAGTAGGTGTTTCATACGAAACAGATAGAAAAGTCGCGATCGGGTATTAATTTTGTGAGAAATATTAAGTCCTAGTAATAACAAATCGTTTACATTCTGGAACATTTTAATTTAGGCAAAGACGCGAGAATTGGTATAACAGGGATTCCATGGACAACATCTTGCTAGTCAGCCGAGAAGCCATCTATCAAAATCTTATAGTAAGCTAACGAACTTATATTCAAACCCGTACGGTGTTATAATGTTCTACATTGAAAAAGTAATTCTAATGAGATCAATAGAATTTGTATATATATATATATATATATATATATATATATATATATATATATATATATATATATATATATATATATATATATATATATATATATATATATATATATAAGAATAAATGTTTAATTTTTATTGTTGAAAAGGCTGATAATTTATATCGGTTGTCATCAATCTAATAATTATTTTCAATCAATAGAAATTTCAGGAATCGTGATTTGTATAGAATTACATGTCCACATACAATAGATAAGGAAATAATATGTTGTAAGTCGAACCCATGATTAAATTGGAAGTAAATTTAATAAATTAGTGTTAACATTGAGAGAAATTCGTGAGCATAGCAGGGCAACGATAGAAATAACAATATTAAATAAAGCCGGAAAAAATGTAGAATGAAATGTCAAAATATGTACCCTCTCCCTCAGAAAAAATGTCGTTCAAAATTCTATCTTCCACACCGCGCCGACAAACTTGGACAGCCCTCGGCCTGGGGGAGGGCAGGGGGAGGGACGCGTTGACCAATCGCTAGCAGGTAGAACCACAGTTGTCTGTGATTGGTGCAACATCCCAAGGGGCAGAAAGAACGCTGTCTCAGGGGGAGGGGGCTAGTTCGTTTACGTACGAGACGGAAATATCGTCATATTTCCCTGCCGAAGGAGATAGTTTGCCTGCGCGTACACCACGACGAAAAAATATTTCTAAGCGGGGTTTTCCGTCCAGAATGATTTTCTATAGACCAGTAAATATTTATCATTTTAGCAACAATTATGCTAACTTTTAGTAATCGATTTGTAACTCCTGACAAACTGCTATTTTGAGATATTCATTTCAGGCACAATTTGCGGAGCCTTCCCGGCCGTTCTAACGCATATTTCGAATTTGTTTATAAAATTATAAATTGTTGCAAAATTGTTAATTCGCTGTTTTTGGTTCTGGGACATCGGGAGACTCTCCCCCTTTAGATTTGCAAAATTTGGAAATTGTTTATAAATTTGCAATTGTTGCAAATTTTTTTATTGTCTAATCTGAATGGCGTTTAAATGTGATGCAAAATTCCGGAATCTGTTCGGTGCTATTATATCTCGTTCTCGAGATATATGTAATTGTTTATAAGAAATTAACATCTTAGTAGACCCCATTTGTTTGCGCTTAATTCATTCGCGCTAGCAGAATAGCGTGGGATGGGCATACTGAAAAAAACAGTTCTCCAATGCCGCGCTTTTGCATACCTAATACGCTTAAAATGCACTTGCTTGTAAACAAATTCTGTGGCCAATTTAATTATGCTAAATTTGTATTTTTACGGTGAGTATGAGCATAACTTTTATTTGGTTTTTATATTCTCTTTTAAGTCCTACAATTTGCAAGTCGATATATATATCAAATATGAAAGAAATTGATTAGAAAAAAAATTTTTTCAAGGTGCATTACGCCCAAACAATTGTTTCTGTTTTTCTATCAAAGGGATGTTGAGCAACCGAATAACTGTATTATTAATTTTTTTTAAGTCCCCTGTTAACACCGAGAGTCAGAAACTATTTGTTCCTCTTGTTTAACCATTACGATTAAAAAATAGGGAAACATATTGCTTAGCTGTTTGCTATAAACTGCACTTGATTGGATGAATGTAGTGTTAAGGTTTTCAAATACAGAAATATTCAATTTTGTGTTTTGAAAGATCACATGAGTAGAATCACACATCACAATATTTACACATGTATAGAAATTTCTAAATAAACGTATATAAACTTTAAGTTAATATTTTCAATTCAATTTATCATTCCTTTCTAAAACTGTTAATTTGATGATTTCATTGCATAATATTCAAATCAGAGCTTTATGTGCTAAATCTACGCATTGTTAATACATATTTTTAAACAACATTAATATATTTAAAATACATTTAAAAGGTTTTTAGATTGGCGAACGTTTCAATGAAATTACGACTCTTTTAGAATGTTTTGTGGATGTACATCATATGTTAACAGCTCCCACTGCCATGGGTTTAATTAATTAGTTTGCAGTACGCAAATTATTGTTTTTGGTTTTAGAGAAGCATGGATATACAGTATCGGGGAAGGAAACGTCTAGAGTTTGAAAAAAGCTGTTTAAACAATTTTAATCATACTTTGTCTAATAAACAACATAAATATTTTGAATGGCTGAGCTGCAATAAACACGCAAATGTTGGTTTGAAAATATGATTTCTACGCAAAACTTTGCATTCTAGAATCATGTAAACAGACCAGAAACATGTAACATGTTTATTATTAACAATATAAATTAATATATTAGTTCAGAAAAAAATTAACCGAGAAATAAAAAAGCAGTCGAACTGTGAAAATTGGGTGCTTTTTTATTTCTAGGTTAATTTTTCTTTCTGATCAAATGTATTCATTTATTTTGTTAATCATAAACAATTTAGATATTAATGAAGTGTTTATATGCTTCTACAACGCAAATAGTTGCCTAGAAAACATATATCCAAACCAACTTTTGAATGTTTATTGCGGCTTAGCCATTTGGAATATCCGTGTAGTTTATTAGACAAAATAAGCTTAAAATTGTCTTAACAGCTATTTTTCGAAGATTCGACATTTCTTCCCCGAATATCCTGTATATAAAAGGCTTGATTTCTGTTGGTACGCGACGGAACGGCGTTCCGGTTCTTTGGAAATAATTATGAAATTATACTATATATAAATAGCTATTGCTATTATATTAATAATTAATTCGAGGCGCGTTTCGGGGCCTAAGATTTTAAAAATAAAGGATATATGTATCATAATAACTCTTATGACGACACTGTTCTCAGTTACGTCAAGTTTTAATTTAGAGAATCAAAGTGAATGATCTAAGTTTACTCACTTAAATAAAGTTTTTCTTACTATACATACTATTTAGAATGTGTTTTATGTTCAAAACAAGTGTTGCCTCTACAGCATATATTTTCACGTATTATTCGTAATTGCTATGCAATATTCAATACGGACTATGTGGACCTGCAAAAAAGAAACAAAAAGAAAAGACCTACTGCAGCAGAAAATATTTTCCACTCGTCGGGATTCGAACTCGGGTCTTTAAAGTTAACTCACCTGACACGGTTCCCCCTCACCACCAGGTTACCTCCTTTCCGATGCGAAAAGAAAGTGAAGCATTTGCAGTTTAAAAAAAACAGGGTGTTCAATTTTCTTAATACAAGATCTATTTTTAAAAAGAGATTTCATTAAACACAAATCTCTAGCGTTCATTTTTTCCGCAATGTTATAAAGATCAGTCGGGGCTAATATTATACAGTAGAAAATTGGGGTTAATGTATTACACTTTAAGAGTTGTTATTTATTTATGTCCAAAATTAACAAGAAAATGACAAATGATAGGAAATATATTCTATTATAATGACCATATAGCAAACACTCAGAATGTAACAATATTTGGGAGGAAAAAAATCAAAACTAAAATGCCTAATTTTTCCAGTCAAAAACTTTACCGCCGTGATATAAATCTTTTGACGTTACTTCGTTATTTTTTATGACACGATATTTTTGAAAATAGGTTATCATTAAGAAAGAATTAATATTCTTTTCTGCGTTAAAATAATGCAATAATATTAATCGTGTCATGATATATAAAGCCTCAAATTTGTGGGGCTAATATGATACAACTTAAGAGACTAATGTAATACGGGTGTCGGGGCTATTTTGATACACTAAAAATTAACACGCAGACAACTGGAAGGGATTTTTTTATGTTTAATATTACATCAAAGGCGCTAAAATTCCGATTTGATGTTGATAAACTCTCCAAGTGTTTATCTGAGAAAGAAAGAGCAGGTGACAATTTATATAGATTTCCTCGTTCTCCTCGCTACCCAGTACATGGTGATTCACTTATGATTATCAATTGACGGGAGCTTCTACTGTTTCAGTGCAGTTACTGATTTTTCACTGGAATCACAAGGAATCAGGCCTACAATAGGAGATAACACCATCCCTTCAACTCCAGATATCAACTGTTCTCATCCAGTACTTTTGAGATAAAACTGTTGGAAAAAAATTTTAGAAAACAGTAGCCCTCCAAAGAATAATGAAGCGGTTAGACCCAATAGCAGCAATCATTACTAGTGAAGAGTGGATCATTACTAGGAGAGAGTGGAGTGTTTAATTTACATTAATTTAATATCTATTTTTAAAAAGAGATTTAATGAAACAAAAATCTCTAGCGTTAGTATTTGTTTTCGACAATGTTAATAGGTATTTGTTTGCAATTTTCGAAAATTCAGATCGTTCGCCCAAAATTGAACGTACGCCACCTTTAAACATCTTGTGCTTCGAGGAATAGATTTACAGAAAAATTGGAGCTCTTTTTGAGAAAATTATGTAAATATGATGGGGTTTGGTGTAAAGTACCTTCAAAATTAAAAGATTCGTTTCAAATTCGAAGATTCGTAATATTAGCCAGATCGTTCAAGGAATATCCATTTTGGTGAAAATCGTGTTTACTTTAAGCTCTAGAATTACTCACACGAAGACGGATTCACAAAGAGGTTTTTTGGAAAATCACTTTTTCGGGTTCAAAAAACAAGCGTTTTGACAGCCTTGTGTGTAGAAAATAAAAGAACAATACCAACAATCCACTTTTTTCGAACTAGCTACTTACAAAACGTGTTTTCTGTGAAAATTTCGACACTTCCTCCTACGGCATTACGTAACTCTTTACACGTGGAGGTAAAAATATTCCAGAGTTACTGGGATTTGAACTCGGATCCCTGTAGTCTGTAGGTCTGGCTCGACCACACTGAGCTATCACCGGTATTTCTCAAAACGCTGTCCAAGCACACTTATTACGTTAAGAATAGTTACGTGATATTCATTGCACTTAGATTTTTTATTAGAGAAATGTTCTACATGTGTCAAAGATATCAAATTCACAAAAATAATGCAACCGCATAAAACCCACGCAACTACATAGCTCATTTTACTAAGAAATATTTTCAACCAGAAGCCGTCGTGTTTAGAACCCTCTGTGGACGTCGTTCCCGGTCTTATCTTTCGGCGACTACGGCCAAGGTTGAATTACGTCACAGATGAAAGTTGCGATAACGCTAGAGCTCAACACGGGCGCGCGTGCAGACGTTCTGAAGCCAGAATCGCAATAGGGGCATTTTTGTACGTGATTCATAAAGACATTACCACACTAAAATAAATAGTGGCGCCTGAAAACACATGTTTTATGTGATATTTATAATGAATACGAATGATTATATCTATACAATTAACCGCAAAATTGTTTCTACCCGCAAAAATTATTCGCCGTGAATGAGATTCGATCTTACGTGCCTAAGCTTCGCCAACAGCGCGCTTACCTGCTATACCACCGAAACTCTTATAACTTTTGTCTCTCACAAAGATGATTTTAAACTGTCATGTATCACAGATTTGACTAAAAAAGAACGTGCGGCGTTTAGATGCTTGTGTTAACTACAGACGGACAAACAGACGTTTTGTCGTAAATAGATTTTTTAGTAACAAGGACTTACAAAACATGGATTCTGTCTACAAACGTATTGAAGTAATTCACTATATACAAGAATAACATTTATCTACTTTTGTCGTGACCAGTGATCGGAATTTAGTGGTTTTTGTCGAAAAATCCCCGTCTCCCGGCGCATGATTACAATACCTTTTCTTCTTACTACATAGTTACCAGAAAGGAAGAAAAAATGGTTTTTCATTGTTTCTATTCAACAAAAGTTTTCAATCAATTCCAAAGGTGAAATAATCAGTAAATATTAAAAAGAGATTTATTAACAATATGAAATGAAATACAATAAGAAAGGAATCTTCTGTTCTTTACTTTGTATTCTTAACAAATCTATAGGAAAATCATAATAAAGGCATTATTTCAACAACATTCGAAAATTGTTGTTGAGAATCTAACTAAAAGGGTTAACTAATGTTGTGAAATGTAGAAAAAAATCCTTTAACTCGTGTTGCCAGAAACCAATGTTTTGTGGGTCGTTGATACAGAAAAATCGAACGACGGCGAAAAACCTGTATGTTCGTGTGTCTGTTGATGTGTCTGTTCTTGTGTCTGTTTGTCTGTCTGTAATTTTCAAAAAAAATTATATGACCTTATTGAAAGAATTATTTATGGACAACAAATTTCA
Organism: Teleogryllus occipitalis; assembly: GCA_011170035.1. Lineage (NCBI taxonomy): Eukaryota > Metazoa > Arthropoda > Insecta > Orthoptera > Gryllidae > Teleogryllus > Teleogryllus occipitalis. The sequence continues at coordinate 200,176 of BLKR01002376.1, forward strand.
TTTGAAAGAAAAATCTGTGTTCAATTTTAGAGTTGTAGGAAAACGCCGAAAAAATTCAAACTTTTCCAATTTTCGAAAATTCAGAGTTTACAGTGGACATAGGACGTATGTCGCCTTTATAGGTGTATTTTACTCTATTCTTAGAAGAAATTTAAAGAAAAAAATTGGGGTCGTTTTTGAGAAACTTTTGAAAATGACCGACGGCTTCATGTAATGTACCCTCAAATTTTAAAGAATGATTTTTAATATCTCAATGTTTCAACTAGAATCACATCGACAAGGGATTCTTCAATTTGGAAAAGATCGTACGATCTGTTTAGGCGCTAGTAGTGTTCACAGATGGACGGAGAGACGGACAGACGCAGACAGACTGACGTTTTGCTTTCAATTGGTGTTTTGGCATCAAAGACCCACAAAACGGGAATTATGGTTACATCACGTGTTAGAGATTTTTTCTCTTAATTTAGTAACTGGATTTATCCACTCCTTTGTTTTCAGGGCCCGGCAATACATTTTTTCTGCGGAAAATTCGCCGTTTTTTTCGTGGAGCATTACATAACTTTCTCTATACTACGTATATTATTCCGTATGTATGTGCGTATACGAGAAAGTAAAAAGTTACGTAATTCTACGGAGGAAATCGGCTAATTTTCGACACAAATAAACTGTAATTTCCGGGCCCTGGTGTAAAAAAAAGTGGATAAATTCAGTTGATAAATATAGAATAAAATCCCTTTAGCATGTGGTGTAGCCAGAAGCCAGGTTTGGTGGGTAGTAAATACAAAAAAACGATTAATTGTAAAACGTATTTTCTTCTGTGAACAATGCTAGCGGCTAAACTGTTCAGGCAATTTTCTCCAAAGTTGATATTCCGCAAGCGATCTGGCTGATGTCGAGCCCTCCTGAATTTCAAATCAATATTTTATTTTTGGATGGTACTCTACAAGAAGCCCCTGAAACATTTTCAAAAATTAAAAAATGGCATGAACTTTTCTG
>BLKR01002377.1:0-201152 GCA_011170035.1 Teleogryllus occipitalis
CTTGGATGTCTCAATTGTCCTCTATATCACACCATAGTTCTTTATAGTACTGCAACCAATCTTGTTCTTTGATAACATTTATATGTGCTGTGTCTTTCTCTTCTTTATTAAGATGTTTCAACACTTTGTACACATATTCTTGTCGTCCATGTGCATCATCTTCAATACAACTTGTGTAATAATCTCAGCTTTGCCGATAAGCTTCTCTAATCTTTTTCTTTGCTTTTGAATATTTTCTTTTATAATCAAATTTGTTTTCTTCTGAGGAAGTCGGGAGCAGTTTCTTGTAGACATTATTCCTTTCTTTTATAGATTCTTCAATATCCTCTGTCCAGATTTTGATACCTCTTCTTCTATAGTTTCTTCTGCTGGCTCCTCCACAGATTTTTTTATATTTGCCCATTCTTCTTCTATCTTAATGATTGGTAAATTCATTGTCAAATGGTGTTAAATACGATTTTTATATAAGCGTGATATACTCTCATCTTTTAATAAGTTTACTTTATTAGTTAATCGTTTCTCCTGAATATTTCCTTTTCTACTCGTTATTTTCCACAGAGCCATGATAGTCACTGTTGCTCGTACCATAAAATGGTCACAATTAATATCTTCTCCCCTGAACACATGTACATCTTTAACCAGATTTTTTGTTTTCTTATTTACAATAATATAATCAAAGAAAAATCTTTTAAAAAATCTTGGTGCAGAATCCAAATTTTCCCTCGATATTTTTTTGTAGATCCTTAAGGAAGTACTTAATTTTATTAAGTAATCGCTTTCGAAGCATATTTAAAAGAAATAGGAATAAGAAATGAAAATTTAAAAAAGAATGTATTATTCAAATGAAAATCGCAAAAAAAACACATGACCTGAAAATATTCAATATTTCTTCGTATGTCGAAAAAGATACCCCAAGTAGAATTTATTAACTGAATTTACGAAGTTTTTAAGGAGTTCGTCAGTTGCCTGTCCAAAATATGAATAAATATCTAAATACATATTTAATAAAAATCATCTCCTTTGTTTAAAAAAAACCTTAAGTCCTATTTTCTTCTGTTTATGTAGTGTGTAACAATTATATAAGATATATTCTGAGGAATCTGAATGTAGGCTTCATAAGTACAGAAAAAGGTGCGCATGTGCAGAGTAATTTAGGGGGGCATGTCATTGGTCTTTAAAATAATTTAATTTTATATGAACTGGATGAATGAAATTTGGACTTGACTCGCCCCTCTGCTCTCTGATGCTACAAATGTATACTTCTCTTCTGAACGAGAAGTTTTTATTGTTTTTCATCGAACATACAACAAATCAAACGTCGAGTCCACGTTTCACCCAAATGCTGCAGTAATTCCTTAGCGAAGTTCTGAAGAAGACATAGAGCTAGCTATAAAAATAAAAAGAAATTGCAAGAAGATATGAGATGAATACACGTTTGTACGATAGTAGCAATCCTCAGACATTTTTATCACAATAAGAACACTTATTCGTTCAGCCAGTGAATGATGTAAATAAGGGATAAAATGGAGTTCACTGTTGGTTCGATTCTTGTCGGCGAATTTAAGAGGACGAAAAAGAAAGTTACATTAAAAAATAAATTATAAAAACCTAACCAAAGTCCATTTTTACGCACTATTTATGTTATCAAAACATGAGAAAAGAATTATTTGTCCACTATCTAGATAGGATCACATATATTACGATTTCCTTGATGACTAATTCGAAATAACTCTCAAAAAACTGCTTAAGGACAAATTTCTGAGATACTATTTATATTTCCAATTAATTCTCGCCTTGCGTCCAAGGAAGATAATATATTGTAATTGTGCACCGGTAAACGACGTTTCGACAGAATTCTTATTTCTGGGCCCTGGTAACGAAAACGTTTATAAATCTTGTTCTTATATGCACACAATAACTTCCTCTATGACGTTGTGAAGTCAGATTCTATATTTTGTGGGTCCTTGATACCGAAAAATCGATGGATGCCAAAACGTCTCTGTTCTGTGTGTGTGGTCAACACGAGAAGCTGGAGAGTTGACATGATTTTCTTCAAAATTGATATTCCCCGATTTTTTTGAAGGAATTTGAGGCCCTGCGAAGACATATTTGAATTTTTTCAAGTACTTCACATGATTTCGTAATTACATTTTGAAAATTTTCTCAAAAATGTCTTCAAATTTTTGGATTGGACTTTATATTTGGATAGAGTAACTGGCTCTTAAAAGATATTTCAACAAAAATAAGTCATGCTCCTAAGTTTTCGAAAATTGCAAAAGTTCCAAAAATTGCAAAAGCAATATGCAGAAGTTACGAGAAAGTATGTGCTATTTAGCACCACTAGTTCATTGTTCAGACATAGTTTTGTTGGTTAATATATCGTTCTTAATATACTTATCACCACTTACACACAGGAAATAAAATGTGTGTCCAGTTGTCTAGCGGGACAATTAAAGAGTCCGGTCATGCTAAAGTTACAGTGATAACACAAGTGACCGTGTATCGTCTGGTCACGTGCAACTCAGGGAAGTTCCTTTCTCATTTAAACATGCTATTTCGTGGCAATTTCACTGCTGTCACTTAATCTTTAGTCTTTCTGATTACGTTCAGTTACATTTTATAACTAGTGACAGGAAGACAATTGGTTCTCACAGAATGGATCCGGGTCACTCAAGTCCATACAATACCTTCAACGTTAGTCTTTTAGTTGTAGCGTTCAAACCTAAAACATGCGCTTTTAGTGCAGCCAACAACGTAATATGAAGAGTCTTGCGCCAAAAGGCTAATAAAAGCTTGCAGATCCTGACGCTTGCCAAATAAATATTGACAATGATTCAGAAAGTGAAAATAAATTTTCGGAGATGGCAACAACATTATAATTTTGTAGAGAGGATTTTTAAGAGCATAGTTATTGAAACTCCAGTGAACATTGGAGTTAGAGAAGAGTAAATATCTGGATTCTAACCTAGCACATTATAGAGAGACAAGAAATTACATGTGTTGTATGCCGGTTTGAATATGGTAGCACTTCATTTCGATTCATACAAATAAAATAGTGCTAATATTTTCAAAATTCCTTTCCCTTTTCATAAATAAATCATCCCACCCATTGCAGAGTTACAAGGAATTAAAAGTAGAGCCCGGTGAAACGTATTGAATTCCATGTATTTCAGTTATAAACGTTGAGGAAACTTGTTTTAAGAGGTCTTTTTCGTATCTGTATAGTTCTATATTACGTCCTTTTATTTAATATAGGTAGCCTGCTGTGATTTATAAAATAAACATCATTGTTTTTTATGCCATTTGTTAGTAAATTGTATTCACAATTGTTCGGGAACTCCTTTTTTCAAGTATAAGTTTAAAAATAATTACATTTTATCTTAATATTTTATTTGTGAGTACTCTAAGATTTATAAAAAAATCAAAATATCTAAAGGACGGTATATTGTTCTATATGAATGTGAAGGTGAAGGTAGCTAAGTGAACGAACTTCAATGACAAGTTTTCATTTCTAATTTCATAAAATAAGAACGACTATGCCATATAACAAAGTGAATGTTTCGCAGCGGCCCTGAAGATATTGTTTCTGTGATCAATATTCATGATGACGTTAGGGTTTAATGTTTTAGTTTAACCTATTTTTTACAAATAATTTTCTTCTTTTTTTCCAACAGTTACTGAATAACGAGATTCTTGATTTATCGCCAGGTAGTGAATTAGATGCATTAAGTAACGAAATAAAAAAATAAACCACTTCAATTCTCTTCAGATAATGTACACGACTGTGTGCTACAAGTCGTCGAAGCGTCGCCCCGCAAAGAGCCATTTATAAATTTTGCGGGAGGGACTAATGAAATTTCTCGGGACAGGCTTCATCCCGGGCAACCCGCTCTGCCCCCCCCCCCGCATAGCAATGCGCCGGCCCGTGCCGTCTGGCGCGTCGTACCGGAACCGCCCCCATCGCCCCTTCCACCGCCCCCGCCCGGCCAGGCGGCCACGCCCCCTGCCGTTGCATCTGCAACCCAAGCCACCGACGCAGATCCCACGCCCCTTGCGATCGTTCGCGACGCCCACGCGCTTGCCGCCGTCTGGAGGAGAATTCTAGCCATCGGATCCTGCGATTAATAGTTTTCTGTGGCTTTTCCGATCAACAGACGATTGCCAGAACTGTACCCTCGAAAACGAGCCACAGATGGCGTACGATATTTCCTTCCCCTTTTTTCTCTTATACTTTTATACACACCCCTTACTCATACACTTACACTTATAGGACCTACCCTACCATACATGTCGGGAGACCAGTCTGCAGCTTAGTGCTAGTCCCGGCTGTGACGGTGCCAGGTTGGCGGGAGATACCTGTTTAGGGAAACCACCAGCTAGCTGTTGTGTAAGTCGGAGCCGGATCTCCACACGATGTTCGAGATGATCACGTCACATCCCGCGATAAAACATGTTCTATGCTCACTGGACCAATGATTTTAGCCGCTCACGCACCAGGAATCGCCAATCAATCAATCAATCAATCAATCCAGCCTATTCCCTCTCGCCGACCTTGCCATCTACTCCAGTTCTAATTCAAGAATTCACCATCGGACCCGCCATCGCGCCACACAGAGTCCTCGAACATCGCCTCCTGCCCCCCCCCCCAGCCCCATTCCTGCCGCCGCCTCCTTCATTCTGCCGCCGCCGCCTCCATCCTGCTGCCGAATCCATTTGGTTTAGAAGCGGCGTTGCCATTACAGTGCTAGACACTGCCCCTGTTATCTTACAAAATCAAATACAACTACATAGAATGATTGAAGATGGCGACATAATTAGAATTGTTCAATCCTGCCGCCGCGTCCATCCTGCCCCTGTTTCCATCCTCCTTAGATCCCGCCGACACGACACCTGTGACCCTCCATCTACCACAGCCTGCGCTCCCGTCCCCGCCCCGCCGCCCCCCAGTGTCTCCCCACTCGCCTTTCCCGTCACCCGTCGCAGCCGCCTCTTCCGTTCCTGCCACCACCCAGCCTCCCCCTCCGCCGCGCAACGGCTCGCCTTCATGGCCGCCAGCCACGCCCGCTTGCTTCCACTCGCGCCGACTCACCGTCGTCACCAAACCTCCCATGGGCAATTTCCTTCCACGGCCACTGCTACTACCTCTGACGCCGCCAACTCCACCACCACTGATACCACCACTACCAACGGCTTAACCGGGAGCGGTAGCTCAGTGTATCAACTGATGTCACTACAGCGCCTCTGACCGGGAGTCAGAGCTTTTCCAGCTTAGGTCGAATTCAGTCCTGTCTGGAGGAATTCTGGCAGCCCGCTGCGCCACGGACTGCGCGCGATCTGTCCTTCCTCTTCCTTGTCCTATCCTCTCCCCTTACACACACACTAACATGCACTACACTACCACATATTCCGGGAGACCGGTCGGGAGCTTAGAGCTTGTCCCGGCTGGGGTGGTGCCCCGCTGGTGGGAGAGTCCTGGTTAGGGGGAAAACCCCACTAGCCGACGGTAGGTCGGCGCCGGATCTCGCCATCTGGCGGGAAATAATCACCGCCATCTCCCAAGAAAAAACATGCACTACACTAACGGGACTAATGATTAAAGCAGTTGACGTGCCCGGAAACACGAAAAAATCAATCAATCAACCAACGGCTTAGATAGTTCATGGCTCATCAGGGGATGTCATTGCTCTGCTTTTGACCGGGAGGTCCTAGGGTTCGTGTTTCGCCAGTTGGAGGATTTTAGACACAAGCCATCATACATCGTTAGGTCAAATTCAATCGCTGTCTGGAGGAGAATTCAAGCGGCCGGCCGCTCTGATCGGTGGTTTTCTTTGATTTCAACATCAAGCGAATTCTGGAGCAGTACTACGTTAGGAATAGTGAGGCAGTATTGCCCAATTTGTTAAGATTATTCAATGTTTCTGTTGATAATGCAAGTTTACCGCACGATTGGAAAACAGCTACAGTTGTTCCAATTTTTAAAAAAAATGTGATAAAACTAAAGTATGTAATTATAGACCAGTATCTCTCGCATCAGTAGTATGCAAAATAATGGAAAATTAATAGTCGGTACATTCTCCGCGAATGGGAAAAGCGAACTGGATTTTTAACGGACAGCATGTGTTTAGAAGTGGATATTCGTGCGAAAACCAAACTGTTTCCCCTTTTCAAGATCTAGCTGACGAAGTTGACGCGGGTGGGAGGGAATGCAGTCGTAATTGACTTTGCGAAAGTATTCGACGTAGTATCGCATGATCTACTTATTAGGAAATTATAACTTCAAAGAGTTGATGCTGGAGTTGTGAAGGGGATTAGCGAATTTCTTAGAGACAGGAAACAGAAAGTTCGAATTGGAACTCAGTTTTCGACTACGGGTATTATTATTTCAAGGGTTTCACAGGAAAGTGTTTTTGGATCATTACTTTTCTTATCGTACGTGAATGATCTCCATAACATTCAATCAAAGGTGCGTTTGTTTGCAGACGATTGGGTATATACCAAAAAATCAAAGATAGCGCTGACGAATAAATATTACAGCAGGATGAATAAATAACTTTTACGTGATTAGTTTGAAACAAATGACATGGGAATTAACGGATTGAAAACCAAAACAATAACGTTCGGGTAGGGACGAAATTATGAGGAACTAGACTATCGTTTAGGTGAGGTCATCATCCAAGAGTCTCATCATGCAAGTATTTAAGCATTCATCTAGATAGGTTGTAAATTAGGGTGGCAGAAGCATATAAATCAGGTTGTGAGAAAAACCTGGAAGTCCTTGCATTGTATAATGCGAATTCTAAAGAAAAGTTCTAGAAACGCCAAATAATTAGCATATCTGTCGCTGGTTCGCTTTCTCATGGAATATGGAGTGGCATGTTGGGATCCGTACAGAAAGTCGCACCGGAAAAATTTAGATAGATTACAGAGAATAAGTTTACCTATAGAACTAGCAAAATAAAAAAAATCATGGGAACTTCTAGAAACGAGAAGAACAAGGCCGAAACTTTATGCTCTTTATAAATCGTACGTATGTCACCCACCTTGGAAGAAAATTCAGGTTAGACTAGAAAAACTAAATTATTTCGGCCGAAACGATCACACATACAAAATTCGAACAAGGAAACAAAATTCAAATCTTGGGAAATTTTGTAACAGCAATTAGAGATTGGATCTTTTAATCAAACTCATAAAGTTTTCCTGTTTTAATGTTTATCATCTTTCAAGGTTTTTCCTCTAAGTGTCCGAAGTTATAGAAATAAGTTAGAACAATCTGAGAGTAGTAGATGTTAAATGAGTAACTAAGTGCTGTGTAGTGCTGTGTATTGCTGTGAAGTGCTGGTCAGTGTAATTCGATGCAACACAGAGCAGTGCAGTGCAGTGCAGTGCAGTGAGATCAATGTCCTTTTTTAAAAAATCTAATACAGCCATTATCTATGTAGCTTGTATTGATTTTTAGTATCGCCAACATATAATTATTGTTTATCGTGATAGAGTTGAAATAATTGTTATGATACTTAATATTAGTGATAGTAAGATTATTGCATCCTCGCCTGGTGTTGTACTCTATTTTAAATTATTATTATTGTAATTATTGTTAATTAATTGCCACCGGGTCATAGCCAATTGCAGTTCAAATAAATGTATAATAACCCTAATAAATCGGCTGGGAACCGTGGGCCATCTTTCTTCCCTCTTCCTATCCCTATCCCTTACCTAAAAACACATTAACTTATGAAACTAATAACCAGGGCTCTGTTTCTGTTGACCTAAAAATGATTTAAAAGTAAAAGAAAAATGACCTATCAAATGGCTTAAAATAAGCGGAAAATTGCATTTACTTAAATACTCAACAATTTGTTTGAATATGTCAATTGATTCAGTTGTTTTAAAATTGTAAATAAAATTTATGTATATAAAATTATATTTAATAGAAATTCTTTAATTCAGAAGGCAATGAAAGTCGTTAACTCCGGTCTTCCAACCGTCAGTTTTTAAAGGTCGAGGAAGTTACCGATGATCCGTGTGATTCGATCACGTGTGAAAATAGAGTTCATTGCAGTAGTGAATTTCGTCAGGAAATTATAAAACAATAAAAAATTGTTTTAGTGTGCCAATGTAATTTCATGAACTCTCGTCACTAACAAAAACACGAAAAGGAAACAAAATGCGTAAAAATGACGCAAATGTTCAAAATAATGACATAAAAATTGAAAAATTGCAAAAAATGACCCTATAACTATTCATCCCTAACACATGTATGCCATGATAAACATTCATTTACAAGTTAGCAACGTCTAGAATGCACCAATGAAAAGATGACATGTCATCATAATCTTAGCCTTGCTAATGAGGCATTGGCAGTTCACGCGCCCGTAAACATCAATCAATCAATCAATCAATCAAACCACCTCTTAGTCTATTAAAACCACACACACCATGCCACCACCACCACAATTAAGACTACTGCTACCAGCCACCAGGCATTGGCGAGGCAGGGTCGCGCGGCCGCCCTCTGCGCATATCTCGTTACGGCCCGTCATCGCCACTCGGGACGGCGGCTGCCGCGCGAAACACGCCGCGGTGGAGCAGCCATCGGGGGCGAGGGCGGGGCGGCAGCCACGGCGGGACGCAGCGCAGGGCGGGGCGCAACGCTCTCGTCGTCATCGCCACCGCCACCGCCACCGCCACCGCCACCGCCACCGCCACCGCCACCACCACCACCACAGCCTTCGCTGCCACCGCCACCACAGCCACCGCCACCACAGCCATCGCCGCCGCCGCCGCCGCCGCCGCCACCGCCACCACCACCACCACCACCACCACCACCACCACCACCACCACCACACCGCCGCTGCCGCAGTCGCCGTCACCGCCACCGTCACCACCATCGCTTCCACCGCCGCCGCCGCCACCGCCGCTGTGGTTTCCCTGCGGACGCCGGCGCCGTTGATCACCTGATGAAGGCGTCCCCGAACGACCGGCGTCAGCCGCTGGGAGGAGCTGCGCCAGATACGAGCTGCGGCGAGCGCGGACCCGGGGGCCAACGAGCGGGGCGGGGGCGGAGGCGAGGGCGAGGCCACGAGGGAGGTGGGGAGGACTGGGGCGGGTGGGAGTAGTGATGATGACACGAGTGTTGGTGGGCAAGAGGCGCACGGGGTCCGTACGCGAATGAAAGAGGCATTGCAGGAGGGGGGGTGTTATGGGGGGCAAGTCTGGTACGGGGGGGGGATAGGATTCGTTGGGTATGGGAGACAGATCACGACGATGTAACGATGTAGTAATTGTTTTTAAAGAAAAAAATCATAGATTCTCCAGAGTAAAACGGGTTCCATATAACCATAATATCTCCCCAAAAAGAAGGGTTTCTATACTGGTGTGCGGAAAAACTGCTCTCGGCTGCCAGCTTAACTTTTCACCTCCTGGTTTGAAGCACGGTGGCGAGGGTTTTGATGTGGATAAACTGGGATTGCCTTACATTTCCTTAAGATATTGTGGTTTTAATGAACTATTATTGTCCTTTGTAATTTTTGCGATTCATCATATGTTAATAGTCTGCATGTCAAATCCGCATCATTAATGGGATTTGGAATCGTTATTTTTCATGTCGTGTCTGCCGATATTATTTTCGTCTCTTGTTGGTCTATCTCCGCCTGCTAGATATCTTATATTCTGAAGATTCATTAGTGTAAATAAATGTATGATTTTTGAGAGAATGGCTTCACACTGCTTTACAATCATTATTCGTGCAATCCATACGTTAGAATCAGAAACTTGCCAAATTTCCACTTTGCCACTTCCCGCGCTTTCTGCGACCAGAGTTGTATTCTATTTTTCTTACAATTTAATGTAGCTACGTTACGTACCATTGTCTGTTTTTATTTTTATTGATAATTTGTTTTAACACTACTTTGAGGTCTGGAATTCAGAGTTACTTTCGAGCTTTTTTCTTACCTATTTATTACTTCTTATTTTTTAAATAACTTGAAAAACACATTTATATTCTTGCGTGTGCAAATTATTATTTCATAGATGATAAAAAGTATTCCATTTTCCTTTAAATATTTTTGTTCTGCGGGTTTCTGTCTCTGTATCAAAAGAGAAAGCTAATTTATTGAATTTAAAATTATTCACTCTGTTTACAATTATGAACTAACGTTTTTAATTGTTAGTTGTTTTTATTTTTGTTTTTTTTTGTTGTTTTTTTTATCTCTACTGTAACAATTGATCATTACCGTTTAAATTGAACCACCTACGTTCTCAATTTTTTGTTAGGTATGCAGGTAATATTTTGTCCTTTGTGTGCCTGTATTTTGATAGTAGATACGAGTTTTACATATTGAACGATGCGGCTACATTTAATAAACAACAACCTTACCATTGTATGATCGTGTGATGTGAATACCTGTGATGAATAAAACTATTGTGCAGTGTTTACTAATGTCGTTGTGCAAGGAAATTTTACTACACATTTTCTATTCAACGTTCAATGACTTCCGACAATGTAAATTTAAAGAGCAATTATCTGTTTTTATCTCATTAAGTTTTCCATGTTAAAAGAAAGTGGCTAGTTTGTAGTCGCAAAAATGTTAGTTTATGAATAAAGTGATTAACGCAAAAGCTATGTAACGTCTCAGAAGTAATGAATGCAGAAAAGTGGAAAATAATTTGTCAGCTAACATAAATCCACCAATCCATTATTGTGGGTTATCTGATTTTCATGGAACAGTACGTTACAATTGTAGATAGTGCTCTTGCACTTGTCTGATTTCTCCGTCGCACTGCCGGAAGAGGTGGCTCAGGACGTCAACTGATGTCACTGCAGTGCCTCTGACCCAAAGGTCCTAAGTTCGAGTCTCGACGGTGTCAGGATTTTCGACACTAGCTAGATACTTAGGTCCAGTTCAGTCGCTATTTGGAAGAGAATTCTAAGATACAGCTTCTCTGATCGGTAGGCGAATGCCAGAGCAGCACCCTGACAAACGGGCCACGGACCGCGCGTGATATTTCCTTACTCTTCCTTGGCCTCTCCTTACCTCTTTACTTACATTTACACTTACATGTACTACACTACCGAGCATGCCAGAAGGTCGGTCGGGAGCTTAGATCTTGTCCCGGCTGGCGTGATGACCTGCTGGTGGGAGATAACTGGTTGGGGAAACCTTGCTAGCTACAATTTAATACATTAAATTTATTTTAAAAAAGGAAAAACTAAAAACGTACACAAAGATCACCGCACTCACCCAGAAATCATCAATTTTTTTCTATTCCGTTCTTTGGAAAAAATCACACTTGGTATATCATATTGTTCTGAAATACAATTTTCACGTTTCCTTTACCACACACGAATTCCTGAAACACCTACTCTCCCCTCGCAACATCACCCTACTCAAGCGAAGTCAGGAGTTTGTGAACTCCACTGCCACAATTACGAAGCTAAATACATAGACCAGATCGCCAGAAGTTTCAATGCCAGATTTAATGAAGCTTTACATGCATGGAAACACAATACAAACAGATAGCACTTTGCTACACATCTTATAAACACAGGCCACACTTTCCACTGCTATCAGACATTAAAATGTTTGAAATAGAACATAAATTCTGGAACAGAAGCGCTTTCAAAATCTTTCTCGTTTTTCAATCTAAGTAAAAAACGTGAATATCTCCTTAACGAACAAACTACTTTCCTTGTGTCCCCCACTGCTAATAATTTTACGCACCCCTCCTCCACAAACTAACCCCCCCCCCGTCCCCCCGTCTTCTGAGACATTTCTAAGAAAACACAAAACAAACCTCCTCCGACCCCTCGCCGAAACTCCATTTAATTCGTTTCATATTCCCTCTGCGCACAGTCTTCTGACTTTTGCCACCCACAGCGAGGTAAGCAAAGCGGCTTAACTTATTCTTTTCCACTTTTTGTAATATCGTTTGCTATTGGTTTATTATTATTATTATTATTATTATTATTATTATTATTATTATTATTATTATTATTATTATTATTATCATTATTATTATTATTATTATTATTATTATTATTCCCTTTTAATGTATCTATTGCAATTTCGTTACGGGTATTTCTTTATTTGCGTTTTCTGTTTTTAATTTCATTTATTGATCTGTAATTATTATAATTTTTAATGTATGTATTATTTATATTAACCCCCATCTTGTCTTACTTTGTAACTTTCTGTTCTATTTACTGTTTATTTGTTTATATTTGTAGACTGAATCAAAGCTGTCGAAAAGAAATATATGAAGTTGCGGGAGATGATTTTCATTATTTCTTTATGCCCTTTTAGATATCATTAACTCAAGCGACAGTCTTCTTAGTATTGATCTAAGAATAGAGCAAGGAAGAAAATTATAAAAAATTGCCCTCTGTAATTCTTGTTTCTCACAGTTTTTGGATGTATCAGTATTATTTTTAATGCTCTTGCAAGTTAATCGTGTCTACTGTGCAATTGAAATGTAGAGCCTCTTCAGGGTCACGACCAAATAGGAGCAGGGAACATTTTCATTCAATCTGGAGCTTCGTTATGACTTAAATTTTTTTGTATTGAAGGTCCCGATTGGATGACATAGTCAAGCTCTCCTTCCAGCACGTGACCTTAAGACGCATTTAAATCGGGCTATACTTGCATCGTATCACGGGAAAAGGTTATTGTTATGTGGCTTACGACTTAATTTTTAGTATTGAAGGTCCCGATTGAATAGCTGCGTCCCAGCTTGTCGAACGTCAAAAAACACTGTAATTAATAGAGAATAATTCAAATTCCCGGGGAGTCGGCAGCATATGAGAGAAACTGCCGTAGTTGACCTTGGTCTCAGCTGCTGGGAATGGATCGTTGACTGAGTGTGCTGCGGTACTTATATTTATGTAATTGTGTGAACTGTGAACCAGTAGTAAGCCCTCGGAATACTTTATTCTGGAGAAGCGACAGATCAACATAGAATGAAAGCGCAACAAAATAAATTATCTTTATAATTTCCAAATAGAAAACTCCCTGCCACTCTACGCCCTGCCATGCTTGTTACCATCATCTTCATTGCTACCGGCAGCTGTGAGCAGATGCTTTGCTCCAGTAACTTCAGACCTCCAAAAACAATTTTCACCTTCAATGACTCTGAACCTAATGAATCAAAATGCAGTTAGTATGAAATTAAATCTTTTTCAGACCCGTTTACTTCCCTTTGATACGTACTTAACGTTTTGGTATTTGCGAAAATCGGGAAGTGTGCACAATTGAATTTTGCTCTAAATTATAGGAAACAGGGAGAGAAGTAATTTTTATGAAATGTTACAGGAAAGGGAACTTCTCACTTGTTTGGAAGGCCACGTATCCAACATTTCATTAAGATAGAAATAAAAATGTAGATTTGTATGAAAAAAACAAACCTTCATTATATATGAAAGGATACACTAGTGTTGGTGCAACAGCACATGCTTTCTCTCATAATGTCTGTTTCGCTATATTATACTACTACATATGCCTGCAAAACTGTTCTCAAACATTAAACAATTTTTCAGCACCGAGACTCGAACTTACTTAGCACCGAGTTAAATCACCGTGAGCCTTACCTCTACGCTATAGAAATGTTGAGAGTTTCGAAATCAATCCAATATTACCAACACGCAAATTTCAAAAATTCCGAGAGATCAACAACATTGAGAATTGCACCAATCATTTATGAATCACTTGTGGATGGCGTACGTGGAAAAAAAATTGGAGTGGTTTTCGAGAATTTTTTTTATAAATTGCATAAATATCAGGCACAAATTACGGAAATTACTCATTTTTTCAAAAAATGTGTACAAGACGTTTTCTAAAGAGCCGATGTTTTACTACAGACTTTGTGTAGGACAAAAATCTATTTCAATTTTGTAGTTTTGAAATGTTAACTTGTTGCAATTTTTGAAAATATGGAGAGATTTCCCGAAAATGGGATTTGCACCATACTTTGCACCGTCCCTTAATACATACGAGGAGAAAATTTTAAAAAAAATGGAGCGGTTTTGAGAAGAATGTTGTTTAAAAAAATAAAATATTGGCTATAATTCGCGCAAAATTAAAAGAAAAATATTCATATTTTCGACAAATTGAATACGACCTTATTCCAAGATCTGTCTTTAAAGAACATATTTCATTAAGGAAAATATCTCTATCTTCAATCCTGTAGTTGCAGGAAGACATCCCAAAAAAGGGCACTTTTGTAACTTTTCAACAAAAATGCCTGCACCATTCTCTTAAGCGTCGTTTACGTTATGAAGAACAAAGATTAATAAAGATATTTGGAGCCATTTTTAAGAAAATTTTGAAAATGTTTTGAGACTTCATGTGAAGTATCCTCAAAATCAAAATATATGTCCAAAGCCTCGAGAGTATACGTTTGAATGTCCCAAATCCTCCCTATTTTGAGAATGATCAGGGAATATCAGTTTTGGAGAAAATCGACTGACCGGTTTCGGCGCTAGCGTTGACCACAGACGGACAGAGAGCCGTTTTGCCGCCAATAGATTTTTCGGTATTAAGGGACCACAAAACATGGATTCTGATTACACCACGTGTTAGAGGAAGATATTTACTATATGTACAGGAAAATAATTTAAACAATGTTTCGTTACCAGGGTAAGTTTTTTTGTCGAAAATCCGCCGTTTTTCGGCGCTAAATTACAGTACTTTCTCTTCTTAGATTCCTAAGGGTGACAGAGTAAAAATTTAAAAAGTATATGTTATGCCCGACAAACACTCTTTCAATGAGAACTGCATTGACATCATTTCAGCCGTTCCAGAGATTAGCAGAGACCGCAAAAATTCGTAGAAACAATTGAAATATTTTGTATCATCTAAAAAAGTTCGATTTTATATAAAGACAGTTATTTTGAAGTGGCAGACAGTCATTACAATTTTATTTATGTAGATAGAAGATAGAATATTGACTCATCCCATTAAAGTGCTACCGGAGAGAATATACACTCGCAGCTTTGAAGACTTGAGATTGGTCATTTCGAACCAACAGTGACTTGAATACTATTGTCGAAGCTAATATCCCACTCTCAAGTCTGATTGAAAAATGTATGGAATGAGATCGCGAGTACCTACAGCATATTTCAATCCCGTTGAACTGTGAAGGAGAGATAGCCTCCAGAGAAGCTGCAGCGGTCGAACTGGAAATCATTCACTCACCTTGCAAAGCCGTATTTTTTTGTCTACTCGCAATCGGCCATCCACAACCTCTCTCACAGCACTCAAACAGACTGCACGAGAACCATCGATTGCAGGATGAAGCTGAATCTCCTTCTGGACTGCGGGTGAGAGCGATGACAACAATGAATTCCCAGTCACGCAAACACCAATGATAATAAAACAGCAGAGAGACTAACAAAGCAAGAAACAACTCTCCCTCGTCCATCTAGCTTCCCTTCACTCCAGTAATCGAAAGAACAGATCAGCTCAGCGATCAGCTTGGGAACAAATACGCATCTCAGAAATGTAAATCGAAAAAAAGTAATGGGGGAAAACCGCTCACTCTCCACAAAAGACACGAACTACCTGCCGAGCAGTCTATTCTTCAGACATTAAAACGGTACAGGAACTATTCATTGCTGATATAATGAGAATAACAATGGTATTTTTTCACCCGAGATGACACCTGCGTACTCTCTTTAAATGTTTGTTTGCGACATTTTATACAATACTTTTATGTAATCTTGTGCAATTTAATGAAGAGCAATTGTAAATAAATATTGTAATAATATACTTATTTTCATTCAATTAAATGTATGTTTGTCAAATTAATTGTGGGAACAAATCTCAGTTAAAAAAAAACACCGTCGTAACTAAAACGTTATCCACAAGTAATTCATCCATAAATATAAGGTTGCCTTGCAAAACGATTAAAATTATCGTTCATTTTACATCATACGTGCCCATTGCCTCAACAATTCATACCGGACCATACGAACACTTGAATGAGGCGATTCACCTTATATAAGGCCTTAGTTAATGCCATTCTTTGAAATGGAAGTTTTTGGTGAACAAATATTGTGCTCTGTTCAAAAATTGAATTGTCTTGTTAAAAAAAACAAGTTTGTATTCCAAAAAAATATGACTGTTTATAATGTGCTCCACATACACTCTAACAAAACCATAACTAAATGTTTATGGAGTTGGATGCGTCATAATTGACGTCAATTTACACAAAACGTGCTACATTGTTTCTTTAATTGATTACATTATTCGCCGTCAATTTCTCAAAGAATCTTTCTTTAGTACTTTTCGAAAGTCCATTAGAGAAGGTATATCAACGTCGCAGGCAAGTATCGGGGGCGGTGGCTCAGTGCATCAACTGTCAGGGTGTCACTGCAGCACCTCGTACCAAGAGATCCTAGGTTAGAGTCCCGACGGCGACAGGATTTTCGACATTGGCTTTTCAGCTAGGTTGTATTCAGTCGCTGTTTCGAGGAGAATTCAAGCGGCTGGCTGCTCCGACTTTTTTTCGTGGTTTCTCCGACCAACACCAGGCGAATGTTGGTGCAGTACCCTAACAAACGGGTCACGGACCGCGCGCGATCATTCCTTCCTCTTCCTTGTCCTATCCTCATCCCTTACACGCACACTTACACTAACATGCACTACACTACCACATACGCCAGGAGACCGGTCGGGGACTTAGAACTTGTTCCGGCTAGGGCGATGCCTTGCTTGTGGGAGATACCTGGTTGGGAAGAAGTGGTTAGCTGACGGTAGGTCGGCGCCGAATTTGGCCATCCTGCTGTGGAAGACCACAGCCACCTCCTGATCAGAAACACGCACTACACTTTGTGACTAATGACCAGGGTTGTTGACGCACGTGGATTCAGGAACAAATCAATGAGCCAAGATTACCAGCTTACTAGGGTTCGCAGCCACTCCGTTCAGAGCAAGTGCCGCGAGATTTAAATGTAAGGGTTGTACAAAGAGCCCCGGTATGATGATACGACTCAGAATACATGATACATTGCAGTCTTTAGTAGAAGTCACTTCACAATTAGTGTCCCAAAATCAATATTAATTACCAGTTCCTCTACTAAAGCAATGGAAATGGTCCATAAAAGTGTAATACATCAGTCATATTTTAAATGTAACGAGTGTAAAATTAAACATATTAAATCTTGTTGATATTGATTCGACAATTACGTTTACTTATGAATACAATAATTGCATGAACTTCCTATGATCAGGGTAGTAGGTTTAATAGCCAAAGGTTGTATTTAATAAGAGCTATGTGCCCATAATAGAGGCTGGTTAATTTATTTCAAATTATTAATGTGTACAACAAACATCAAAGTTATTTAATAGATAACAAGAAATGAAAACAAGCAAAGAAGTCTACATTGAAACATATTCCCGACCCTTAGCAAAAATGTTGACATAAGGCAGAATTTCAAATAAAGTATGCAGGTAATAAGTAAAGAAATAAGTAGGATTATTCATATCTCGTTTTTTGGATATGGGGGGCATTCCATAATTAAAGAGACAAATTGGTCTGAAGAAATAAACATTTATATGTACAAAATAGGACTTTCGCTACTTTTCAAAATAATCCCCCACCAGCCCTTATGCACTTGTCCCAACGGTTTACCGACTTCTTTGCACCGGCTGCAAAGAACTTTTTGTCTTCGTGTTTCGACCAATTTTCCACAATTTTTTTTGACATCATCGTTATCCTAGAATTTCTGCCCATGTAATAACTTTTTCTGTGGACCAAACAAATGGAAATCAGATGGTGCTAAATCGGGGCTGTAATGGGGATGAGGCAATGCCTCCCAACCCATTTTGTCGATGGTTTCACAGCTTTGTTGAGTAGTGTGAGGACGTGCGTTGTCTTGCGGGAGAATTACATCTCTCCTCTAAGATCTACAACGTTTCTCTCTTATGAATGCCTTCACCTTGTTCAAAAGCATATCTGTGTGGAATTGGCTGTTCATTGTACGCTGTTCATCGAGATAATCGCAAAAAACGCACCTACAGTGTCCCAATGCACGGTCAACAGAACTTTTCCTGCTGATCCGGCCAGAACGGTGTTCGTCAGTCAGTGTGTCTCGATCACTTTTCAACTGTTCTACTCACTTGTAAAAATTTCCGCGGTTCATACAACTTTCACCATACACTTTAGTCATTTCAGAGAATAAATAAGCTGTTTTTTTTTCATATTCAGCAAGTAAGAAACGAATCACAGAACGTTGTTCAACCAATGTGGAATGTTCAGGTCGACTCGCCATCGTTCAACATAATTTGGAGGTTATGAACACAATAATGCTAATCACCCAAAAGGTCAGGGCTCATCCCAGTGATGCCAACTTAAATTCCTGTAGTTACCAAACTTGTTCTACCAACTATTTGTTATCCATACGAATTTGTCTCGTTAACTATTGAATGACCTACGTAGAAAACATCTGGGGAACATATTTTCGTGTGACACCTCCATTCTTCGTTATTGAGCACGCTTTGCGTTTATAGTCACCGCTTCTGCTTTGGTGTACACTCCTTGTAGATATGGAGGGGGAATTGAGAGCGCAGTGAGGAGGAGATGCCCCCGCCCCCGAGAGGGCGCCAGGCTTCTCAGCTTGGCAAGCGGTTCGTGAGGGTGCAGTTTGACATGGGTATAGTACAGCATCTTTAGGAATACTTTCACTGCTTTTCAGGGATAGTGGAAATTATTCACAACAGAACATGAAAGTAATTGCTAGGTGTCAATCTATTTGCTGTCTTGAAACTCGTCGAGTTCTTAGTTATCAGCACAATCGAGTTATTAGAACTGTGTTGTTGTGGCTAGGATGTAGTTGTGGATATTCGGTGTTGTTGACTTATTCGGTGTTGTTGTTTTATTTCTTCATAGGAAATAGTTGCTTAAAGATCGTAAATAAAAATGAAGAAACGAACTGTACGAACACAGAGCATCACTCACTTTAAGTGGATTTGGTAAAGTGGCCTCGTATTAGACCAAATATCTTCATAAAAATGTGTAAACTACAGTCTCAGCAGTTCATGATATGTTACGTTCGTCGGCCGCGATCCATCATTTCTGTCGTCACGATTGTTTATCATGTATCGCAGAAGCATTTCGTTTCAGAGGAGGGTTTGCCGGGTCATAGAATACTTTGAACTATAAGCTTACCCTGACTGCTGCAGGGCGCCAATCAGCGAGGTGGAACGGAGTCGGGGGAAGTTGAAAGTACATGCGTGATTTGTTTCTCAATTGTAGGCCGTGCCTCTCCCATAAACGTTTCCAATGACGACGGTTGAGCAGAGGGGACATGTCTGGGGCCGTTGAAGGGCGCTTCAACCGGCTTCCGAGGCAGCGAGCTTTCCGATCTTCAGAAGACCATCTTTGGCCTTTCCAGTGTACTAACTCGCACGAAGATAACGCAAACCGCTGGAGAGGGGCGGGAGCGAAAGCGAAAGCGGTGGGGGTGGGCGGGGTGAGGGCGGGGCGAAGGCGGGAGCGGAGGCGGAGGCGTCGGTGCGGGCAGCTGCGGTGCCGGGAGCAGCGTTCTTCCATTAGGCGTCGGCCAGCGCCACTTGCCTATTTGCCGCTCCCCTGCACTCGCCTCCTCATTTCATTAACCCTCCTCCCTCTCTCCCCTCTCTTCTCCTCCCCCTCCCCCTCCCCAGCCGCACCGCTGCTGCCGGTGGCGCCCAAGCGCCTCTCGAAGCGAACTGCCGCCCCCCGCCCCCGCCCCCGCCCACGCCCCACCCCCGCTTTCGCTCTCGCCTTCGTTCCCGCGCCAGCGAGCGTTCTTCCCTCCCTCCGCCCTCACAAAAGCGGCCAAGACAAACGTCGTGTTGGGCGTCGCGAGGGGCGGCGGGCGGCGCGGCGCGGACTGAGCGCGCGGGGCGACGCGCAGCGTGCGATTGAAGGGTGGGATGCGCCCGAGGAGGTCGACGATTGCGAGGAGATCCCGTACTTGTTGCCTGGGAGGAGGCGATGAACAAGCAAATACGTCGTCCACTCTCACTGGGCGGTTGGTTGGGTAGTACGAGCCGATCATTTGGGTTTCTACCCTTTTCCTCAATTTGTTTTTCTTCGTCTCCCGTTTCATCTGTTCGTCGTCTCCCGTTTCATCTGTTCGTCGTCTCCCGTTTCATCTGTTCGTCGTCTCCCGTTTCATCTGTTCGTCGTCTCCCGTTTCATCTGTTCGTCGTCTCCCGTTTCATCTGTTCGTCGTCTCCCGTTTCATCTGTTCGTCGTCTCCCGTTTCTGCTGTTCGTCGCCTCCCGTTTCTTCTGTTCGTTGTCTCCCGTTTCTTTTGTTCGTCGTCTCCCGTTTCTTCTGTTCGTCATCTCCCGTTTCTTCTGTTCGGCGTCTCCCGTTTCTTCTGTTCGGCGTCTCCCGTTTCTTCTGTTCGGCGTCTCCCGTTTCTTCTGTTCTGTTCGTCGCGCGTCCCGTTTCTTCTGTTCGTCGTCTCCCGTTTCTTCTGTTCGTCGTCTCCCGTTTCTTCTGTTCGTCGTCTCCCGTTTCTTCTGTTCGTCGTCTCCCGTTTCTTCTGTTCGTCGTCTCCCGTTTCTTCTGTTCGTCGTCTCCCGTTTCTTCTGTTCGTCGTCTCCCGTTTCTTCTGTTCGTCGTCTCCGTTTTCTTCTGTTCGTCGTCTCCCGCTTCTTCTGTTCGTCGTCTCCCGTTTCTTCTGTTCGTCGCCTCCCGTTTCTTCTGTTCGTCGTCTCCCGTTTCTTCTGTTCGTCGTCTCCCGTTTCTTCTGTTCGTCGTCTCCCGTTTCTTCTGTTCGTCGCGTCCCGTTTCTTCTGTTCGTCGTCTCCCGTTTCTTCTGTTCGTCGTCTCCCGTTTCTTCTGTTCGTCGTCTCCCGTTTCTTCTGTTCGTCGTCTCCCGTTTCTTCTGTTCGTCGTCTCCCGTTTCTTCTGTTCGTCGTCTCCCGTTTCTTCTGTTCGTCGTCTCCCGTTTCTTCTGTTCGTCGTCTCCATTTCTTCTGTTCGTCGTCTCCGTTTCTTCTGTTCGTCGTCTCCCGTTTCTTCTGTTCGTCGTCTCCGTTTCTTCCTGTTCGTCGCGTCCGTTTCCTCTGTTCGTCGCGTCCCGTTTCTTCTGTTCGTCGCGTCCGTTTCTTCTGTTCGTCGTCTCCCGTTTCTTCTGTTCGTCGTCTCCGTTTCTTCTGTTCGTCATCTCCCGTTTCTTCTGTTCGTCGTCTCCGCGTTTCTTCTGTTCGTCGTCTCCCGTTCTTCTGTTCGTCGTCTCCCGTTTCTTCTCTTCGTCTTCTCCGTTCTTCTGTTCGTCGTCTCCCGTTTCTTCTGTTCGTCGTCTCCCGCTTCTTCTGTTCGTCGTCTCCCGTTTCTTCTCTTCGTCGTCTCCCGTTTCTTCTGTTCGTCGTCTCCCGTTTCTTCTGTTCGTCGTCTCCCGTTTCTTCTGTTCGTCGTCTCCCGTTTCTTCTGTTCGTCGTCTCCCGTTTCTTCTGTTCGGCGTCTCCCGTTTCTTCTGTTCGGCGTCTCCCGTTTCTTCTGTTCGTCGTCTCCCGTTTCTTCTGTTCGGCGTGTCCCGTTTCTTCTGTTCGGCGTGTCCCGTTTCTTCTGTTCGGCGTGTCCCGTTTCTTCTGTTCGGCGTGTCCCGTTTCTTCTGTTCGGCGTGTCCCGTTTCTTCTGTTCGGCGTGTCCCGTTTCTTCTGTTCGGCGTGTCCCGTTTCTTCTGTTCGGCGTGTCCCGTTTCTTCTGTTCGGCGTCTGCCGTTTTCTGTTCGGCGTCTGCCGTTTCTTCTGTTCGGCGTCTGCCGTTTCTTCTGTTCGTCGTCTCACGGTTTTTCTGTTCGTTTTCCGTTTTTGCTTTCTATTTTTTCTTTTTTTCTTTTTGTTTTCTTTTCTTCCCATTTTGTCTACATTATGCATATTCTAAAGAAAAGGAAGATATAATCTCGAACATGAGAACGTAATTAATGCAAGGGAAAATAACTGAACTGAAAGGTTTGAAGATAAGGAGTTTGAGGAAAGGTTAAAACAAAATTTGTAATGTGGAAAAAGAAACGTTGAAAATGACAAAACTTAGAGAACGTTAGGAAAATAATGAAGAGAGTACTTATTTAGAGATCAAATCAACTAGGTTGAGAAGAGAACGAACTGGGCAATGCCCTAGGCAGGGGCGCTAAGAGGAAAGAGGAGGCCTGGGGCAGTAGATCCACGGCGGGCCTTGATTAAAGCAAATGCCCCCTCCAGTACATAAAAAGAAATAGTTTCTCCACGCAGAAGAAATAACTTAGGGCGATTAATTTGAGTTGGAAATAAATACATCTTTTATAAGTTTTGTGTGAAAAAAATCGAGGCCACAATAACATTGGGGGCTGGAGCAACTTGCTCCAGATGCCCCCCCCCCTCGCCAACGCCTTCTGCGCGTCCCTGGAACTAATCGTGGTGGACAAGAGAAGAGAGTATAAGGATACGAAGACAACACTGCGAGTTTGAATGAAGGGGAAAGGTGAACTACAGTGATAAGAAAAACTCGAGGCGAGGGAACAGTAGTTGAGGAAGTTGGTGTACTCCCGCCGAAGTCTGAGCGTAGCGTCCCGTCCTTCAATGCAATGCTGAATTGAAACCGTGAAAGGGGAGCCGTGATAGTCGAGGTAGGCGTTTGAGGCAAATTGTGTTTTCTAGAGTCTTCGTGACGAGTTCAACCATTGTTTCGTAGTCAGGCTATCAGGCGAAGAACCGCCATGAATGTTTCAAGTTGCGGAGGCGCTGCCGTGAGAGAATGTAGACTTCGGAGCGGAACTGATGAGAATTGAACAATGGGAAGTTGAAACGCTCCACGGCAGAAATCAAAAGGAACGTATTAGAGTTGTGAAGCTAGTTGTTATTAATGGAGGTAATACATTTCGGTTTTAATTATGTTTAAACGTTCATAATGCAAAAAATTCTGTGAGTAAGAGAATGTAGAAACTGAATATTTTTAGAAAATTATACTTCAAAAGTGATGAAGCCAGCATTGTATCATTAAAATGTATTGTTAATAATGAACGTATATTGTCAATCGTTCAAATGTTTTGAACGTGAGAGGTCCATACATCATTAAAACCTCATTGGAAACAATTATAATGAATTTATATTTAAAAAAATTAAGATCGTAAAAAATAATATCACTGTGGAATGGAATTTATTGTAATAAATTTAAAAAAATTATAGATATGTTTTCATTTTCATAAATATGTAAGAAAAATAGAAAATAGATAATACAAAATTTCATTATAAGAGTTTTGCATGAGCTCTGTGAAACACAATCAAGCACGTGGTTGAGATTACTTCTGCTTCTCAAACATCCGTTCATCCTCGATTCATAGTTCGTAGTGTCGAAGAAGCAGGGGGAGAGCAGAAAGATGGACGGCGAATACACGTCGAAGATCCGCTGGACATAGAAGCACAGTATTACTGTAAGAAAGAAAATAGCAGACACACTATATTAGCAAACTTGTATATGAAATATTTCGTTTTGATGTATAAATACGAGGATTGGGGCATAAGTCATGCCAACTTTTTTTTGTGAAAATACGAGCACGGGTACAAAATGTGAAATATATTCATGAAACCATAATTAAATGAACTATAAGAACTAAGTGCATGGACATTTAACGATACGTCAAAATTGTGTTGCTCATATTTATTAATGTATTTGAAAAGACAGTACTGGTTACGTGTTCCATAGCATTTTGGCGTTTACGAGTTGACAACATCCCAAAAGCATTACATATCCTCTCTAAAGGCCCCATTACCGCACGTGCCAGGTCGGTCCGTACACTCACAGGCCGTCCTGTGCGATGGTGATCAATGGTTGCAGCGCGTTTTCGCAGCCACCCTCCTGTCCGTCTCGCGACTGGACGGCATGGAAGGGCATTATTTTCAACACCTTCCACCAATTCCATGTGACATTCTGAGGCATTTCTCCCAGGGAGAACGGCTTTCTTGGCACACGAGCGCTGGTCGAAACTGATTGCATTCATCTGACACGGCACCAGCCTCGGACAACCTATTTCATGTTGTTCTGCTCTAATAGAGACATTCACTGAACCATCCTTTCTTGTGAACACGCATGATTGCAGCATTTTTTTCAAGCGACAAATAAAATTGTGAACCGATAACATTTCTTGTAGAAAAAATAGTTGTTATGACTTCTACCCCAATTAGATATTAAAAAGTAAAGAAAATATACTAATAGGTAAACTATGTAAAAAAAATATGCACATTAAAATGGTTCTAATTCATTCAGAATGCCTCGAAAACTCTGTAAAACAATATCGATTTCAAGTACCTTGTTCTTACAAAAATGTAATAATGAAATATATTTACATGAAAATCCTTTTCTCAGTTTCTTAGATTTTACTTTCTGAAAAATGAGGATAGGAATTTTGTTGATCAGGAGAAAGCAAAGGAATTTTTGTACGTGGTCTGGGATTTTATTTTGGGTAATTGTAATTTAAAATAATTGTGGTTTTTAATAAAACTTAGCATTTTGAAAGATGTGTGACCATTTGTCTAATTCTAGCAACATTGTCAAGGTATTGTTAATATTAGTGTCGCGATCACTATTTCAGTTAAACAAACTGCATGAAATACCTCAAGAATACATTGTTTACATAAGGGGACGTATCTTCGTTAATGGCATTAATAACCATTGTATTTTTTAAAATGTCGTTAACAAAAATTAGAGCACAACGTTTGGAAGATATCTGAAAGTGTGTTACTGATTTGTAATTTAAGTTTGGTTAGTATGTATTACATATTACAGTTTTTAAAATTGGACTATAAAATACTTTAAATACTACATAACAAAATTTTTTGGAATTTCCTTCGGTAGAAATTCTATGAACACCGAACGGTATGGCAATGCGGGTACAGTGAAACGATTTTGTGAATTTAACCTTTAATTGTGTGTATTTAATTCTCAAGTCATTATGTAAATATGTAATACGAGTAACGTCATGAAACAAATGTTCAAAGCAATTTTATATTCGAAAGTACATTTGCGCTGTTTTATTCTGGGTTCTGCTTGCCAGAAAATATACAGCGTTCATATTCCTTTCGCTTTTAAAAGCACACTAAAACACGCCAATTAAAAGGACTACCAAACAACAAATCGTCTTGCAAGTCATAAATATTCAGTTGACGTACACTTAAATACCAATGTAACGCCAGACAGGGGCTGTTAGTTGCGGTGTGAACTAGTGCGCACGAAGATAAAGTATTTCATCCCGCAGCATTTTAAATTCTTTTGAAATAGTACGCGGGATAGGCAGTTGATGTAACGACGCCGATTCTCTGAACGGTGTGCGAGTATTTTATTAGAAGAGTTGGACGGCTTGCTGTGTTGCTGTCAGAACGAACGGCATGTGTAATCACCTTGTTTGTTTATTCCCGCGATGTTTTGGGGGCCGTTAGCCCTCTCTGCACAGCTTCGATTTCCAGCTCTGTAGAAATGGCGACACGCTATTACACGCCAGCCAGAGCCGCGAGTATTTGTGTTTATTTTAGCTCTTAATATACTGTTTGTACTGGGTAACATGATAATATTACTGAGTGCTGCGAGTGATTCATTCATGTGTGTTCAATTCGTGTGGACCCTTGCGTGGTTGGTTGGTTGTTAGTGATTCCCGGAGCGTCAACAGCTTAGGTCATTAGTCCCGTAAGTGTAGTCTGTGGTTTTCCTCGGGAGTTGGCTGCGATCTTCCCCCGCTAGATGGCGAGTTCCGGCGCAGACCTACCGCCAGCTAGCGGGGTTTTCCTCCGAACCAGGAATCTCCAACCAGCGGGCACCGCCCCAGTCGGGACAAGCTCTAAGCTCCCGTTCGGTCTCCGGAAAATTCTGTATCGTCCCATGGTATGAGAAGATCTTTGTTCAGGGATATTCTGCCTGTTGACAATAATGGTAATATTAGTCCGAAATTCATCATCTTAAGAAAACAGCGTTTCCAAGTTGTAAGACGTTACACGTTACATAGCGATCATCAATTTTCAAAGCTAGAGGGATTAGATACTTTCAACTCTTCACAATGTAAAACGATTCTTTTATGAGCCAATTGGTAGTTTTAATTCGAGTTGATCAAACTACCTCAAAATAATTTCAGTCTTCGATACATGTGACTCTGCGTGGTAAGTCAGCTCTCACAAGGAGATGGCTATCTCCAAAAGGTACTATCACAAGATCTTGCAAGATTATTCGGGAACTGTCAGTTACAAGAGTTTCAGAAATAATTTCATCTGCAATATGCTGCCTTAGATCTCGTCATTCGCATGAGTATACTGAACATGTTCGTAGTATCACCACTGGAAAAGGGTCCCCCATTACATTTTAAACAAGGTATATTAGCGAGTAAATGTGTAAAAATTTGTAACATGAAAAATTTAAATGTTCGAACGTTGTATGTAGCTCATTTTGATATTCATGTGGATTTCATATGTTTATAATTTCATTTTGTTAGGAAGACCCGTAGTACTGCAAAGCTCGTAATATTCTATATTACTTCAGCCCAGTCTAGGATAGGTGTAGTAATCTATGGTCTCTAAACCAGGCGCGGCTCGTCATTAAAAGGCTGTAAGGCGGAGCCTCTCCTATAGAAATCGGTCCCTAAAAGAAATTTAAAAATATATTTATAAATGTATTTATTTATTAGTAATGCATTTCTGAGTTATGTTATATAACAATCATATCAAATTTTTTCTTTGTCCGTTCGTTAACGGCCGTCCGTAACGCAGGTAAGAGAAAAGCGTTAGGCTCCCACTTCATTCCTCCATAAGACCTGTAAAAACGTAGAGGCGTGACGTCATGCTTTCACTGCACAGGCTTACTGGCTTGACGAAGGCTGCAGCCAAGGATCTGAAGAAGGGTGTGCTCGCCAGATAGCGTTACTATGCAGCTCAGCGAGTAGCATTGCGCAACAACTAGTTTTCCCGATCGGAGTACGTTTTGCTATCTGGTGAGGTTATAGTTTTATACGTTAGGAGCGCTACTCCCTTAAGCCTTTATCAGAAGCGCGAAGTCTACCGAACGATAGTCTTCGTGATCGGAAGAGATTATGTTTAGAAATGCAATGCAATGCAATGTACAGTAATGCATTTGCAGCCTTCCCCATTTAAAAAGCCACGAGCCGCGACTGTTCTAAAGATATTGTACTTGAAGAAGAGGGGAACTTCTTTATTCCCAAGCAAAATATGCTATGGTAATTAGAAGTATCCCATTCCCTCATTTGTTCCGTGTTATGATAAGTATGTGTTGCTTCTGGTAATGATATTTCCATCAAGGATTTTTTTTTAATTTTTTAAATTTTTACCACTGGTCATTTTTGTGAATTTACATACGCGGGGACAGTTTGTATGAGATAGAACGCGTAATTGCAATACGGCGCTATCCAGCTCCTCCTTTAGTAAAAGGAACTGCCGTTGGCTCCTGTCGGACCTACACGGAAGAGTGCATGAAGACGTTTAGTTTTGCCCCGTAGTGCGCGGCCATTTGCTGTAAGATCTTTAAGGAAGTTTCACAAGATATTTCGGTGGTTTTGTAGTCGGGAATCGACTTTACGGTTTAGTTGTTTCGATATGATTACATTGTGGTCCAACCGGAATTTTCTGAGGGCGGGTAGAAAGAAAATTGGGTGGTCAACATGGAAAAAACACGGAAAGCAAATCATAGTATTCGACTCTGTGTGTCAAAGTACTGGTGCTACTCAGTACACAGTCTCATTATTTGAAACTTTGAACTTGAAGGACATTTGTAAAATGGCAAAGTCTCATTTTCGTTTAACTTTCTGAATTTTCAAAAATTGTAAAATATTCAAATACTGCATAAAGTATAAAGCATAAATAAAATACATAAAAAATGCATAAATGTTCAGTTCTAGCACTAGTTTCTACATCAGGACACCACAATTTGAGTCTTTCTGTCCAAAAAATGTCGTTTCTATTCAGCATTACAATACTTTCCCTGTACTGTGGAAGTGTCATGCGAGATGTTAAAAAGGATGCAAGAACTACATGGTGATGGAACAAAAATATATATTGTGTACCTTGATGATGGTGATGATAGGGACAAGTTAAATAAAATAATGCCATCAGAGATAATTAAATGAAAGATGATTTGTGTCACTTCACTACGAGTTCACGTTTTCTAAATGTTCAATGGGAAATATTGTTATTAAAATTATCGTTATGTTCCCGCTGCAGTAAGTAGGTTCCTTCGAGAAGGGCACGATGAGCGAAAACCAAAAAAATATATAGCAAATTTGCCTGTGCAACAATAGCTGATTTGATTGACATAGCTCACAAATAGCCTTTGAATATTCTCTTACTATGCGTGAGTTATATTTTCTGATCAATTCTTGAAGAAAAGAGCTGTCAAAAATCCCTCATTTTCATCTGTGTTCAGAATTCCACTTTCCCAGAATTTAAGAAAACGTTCACAGAATTCACTCCATAGCACGTCACTTTTAATGTTTTTTTTAAATAAATAAATAAATAAATAAATAAATAAATAAATAAATAAAAATTTGAAACATTCTTATAAATTAATTTGGTGTTCGATTTGCTACTTTAATATGTTCCTTACGAATTCTTAGTAATATTCTCGGCTTATAAAATGGATTCCCCAACTTCTGTCTCAAACATTCTAGTAAATGTCTCGTTAAGGGTTCCGCATTGAAGGTATGAATGTTTTAAAACTCTCATCAGAACTCCTTAACAACACCTTCTTATGCAAAAATCTTGAAAGTTCGAGAGCAAACAAAACACTTAAGCTTCTTCCTCCGTTTCTCCAAAAACAAGAGAAATGGAACAGTGCAGGTTAATGCAAGTCAAGAGACGTGCTCAGTACGAAGCTGCTTTCAAACTCACAAGATGCGAAATAGAAAGTGAATACTGGACGAACACTGAAGCAGTACTGCTTAACGCAAATTCGAGTATCACTGTTTAAACTACCTTCCAATTCGCGAGGATTTTCAGCTAGATTCCAACTCTATTTGTTGTCACTAAATGCCCTTTGTACCTTAGTATTAAATTCATTTCAAGAAACAA
The DNA here is from genome assembly GCA_011170035.1 of Teleogryllus occipitalis. Taxonomy (NCBI): domain Eukaryota; kingdom Metazoa; phylum Arthropoda; class Insecta; order Orthoptera; family Gryllidae; genus Teleogryllus; species Teleogryllus occipitalis. Next base: position 29,028 of record BLKR01002377.1, read on the forward strand.
TTGAACGTGTGAGCTTATTTCTGCATATCGACATTTTCGTTGTGACTAGGTACGGCGACTTACTCGAAAACTTAATCTAAGAAGAATCAATTTACATTTTACGATTATTTCAAATTATTATCAGGTATATTTTTCGTTCATTTGGTGGATGGGGTGAAGTTATGATGACGATGATGATGATGAGGGATAATTAAAAAAAGAGGGACACACAACACAACCATGCCCGAGGTGGGTCTCGAACCCGCGATCACACTACTGACTAAACGATCTCGGCCATCGGATCGGATTGTTATTGTTATTATTATTATTGTTATTGTTATTGTTGTAATGAATAATAATTGCATTATTGTTTAAATTTGAACACTTATTGAAACATAAGGGAACTATGGAAATAAGATATAGTACATGTAGAAGGAAGAAGTTTTAGGTAAAGATCCGGGTTGAAATACATAGAACCTTCATGAAGGACGTTTAAGGCAACATAAGTTGACCTCTAGAAGAATGCTCAACATATAATGGATGACATTTGCCGAGCAATATTTTCATTGAAACTGGATGATGATGGAAATTCGATGAAACAAAAATACACAAGGACTTCATTGTGCAAATGTGTGATCTCATTTTTATTTCGAAACAACAGAAAGTATTGTAATTGTGCACCAGAAAACGGCGAATTTTTGGAAAATAAACACTTATTGCCGGGACCTCATAACGAAAAAGTTTTGCTTTTTTTAATTATATTTTATTTTGCAATTTGTTTGGTAACTAAAAAGTGGATGAATCTTTCTATATACAGTAAATTATTTCATTTAACACGTTGTGCAGTCAGAATAACATGTTTTGTGGTTTCTTGATACTGAAAAATCTATTTGCGGCAAAAGTCTGTCTCTCCGTCTGTCTGCCCACTAGCTAGCGATGCTACCGCCTAAACATTTGAGCCAATTTTCTCCAAAATCGATATTCGCCGAACGATTTGGACGAACTTAAGGCTTGTTGAATTTGAAACATATTTTGACTTTTTAGAGTTTTTTACATGAAGCCTCAATAACGTTTACAGAATTATTTTGCAAATGGCCTCCGAATTTTTTGGTTAAACTTTGTCGTCGGATAGCGAAAAGGACACTTAAAATAATGGTGCAGATCTCTTTTTTGCAGAAATCCCTGATTTGTGGGAAATTGAAGAGTTCATTTTTATGGCGTCTTCCTTCCAATACAATATTGGAGATAATAAAATATGTTCTTTAAAAACAGATCGTGCAATGAGTATATGCATAACTTTTCAAAAAATATGAGTAGTTTTCGTGTAATTTGGCGTGAAATAGAGGCAGTTTAATTTTTTTAAACAATTTTTCTCTAAAATAATGCTTGGAATTTTTTCTTGTCATTTCCAGCAAACTCTTTATCCTTTCCAAAATTTGCAAAAAAAAAAAAAGGAAAATCAAAACTACAAAGCTCAAGATAAAGAATGAGTAAATCTCCCTCAGGTTTTTGGTCCAGTTTCCTTGCTCCATTGAGCAAATGCTGAGATGGCCCCTTGGTTTGCTTCTGGACATAAATGTAATTTCATTATCTGTGCACTTCTTCTAGAATTCAGTGGGAAATATAGTTATTCAAATTATCGTTCTCCATGATGTCGTTGCAGGAAGTATTATTCTTTGACGAAAGACATGATGAGGGATAAGAGCCCAAATAAATTGCTTATTTACCCTTGAAAATAGGTTTTATTACATTTGAGCGAATATTTTTGTTAACAATCCTTGCAAAAATTGCCCATTTCTTTCTCTATTCAAAATTCAAGTAGTATATGGCTTATGGTAGGAATCACAGAATTTTTAAAAACGTGTACAGAATTCATTTCTCCCCATTGCACGTCACACAGAGTTTTTAACTGTTTTTGACGTAAAATAAATAAATAAACTCCAGTATACGTTTATGCGTTAGTGTTGTTCACAGACGAACGGACAGGTGTTTGAAAATGAATACTTTGTCGGCAACAATGACTCACAAAACGTGTATTCTGACTACCCTACGTAATCGCCAAAGTAATTTACTACATTTAAGAACGCTAAAAATCCACATTTTCGTTATCAGATACCTACAAAACGAAATCTTCCTGTTGAAATATTGGTAATTTCCTTCAACATCATATAATTTGGCTCTCTACACGTTTTCGTAAGGTTGGCAGTTCGTGACAGTATGCCATCAACAACTACGCATGGCTACAAATAAAACACAACTACTTCATTTTTGCATTTTTTGATGAGATAACAAAGATAGTACATACGCAATCTGGAGACAACTAATTGCATGCCGAATCGTTATTTATCTGTATGTTTATCAAAGTTAAATACGTTTCCACAAAAAAATTCGCAGGAAGCGCAATTACAAATAGACCGAGTACTCTCAGATAGCCATATCAAGTAATAAATCACATTTTCAACAAGTTTTTTATTTTATTTTATTTTACGTCAAAAACAGTTAAAAACTGTGTGTGACGTGCACAGAATTAATTTCCCCATAGCACGTTTTCAAAAATTCTTTGATCCCTACCCTAAGCTAAATACTACTTGAATTTTGAATACAGAAATGAAATGGGCGTTTTTTGCAAGGATTGTTAACACAAATATTCGCTCTAATGTAATAAAACCTATTTTCAATGGTAAATCAATTAATTTGTGCCCTTATCACTTATGCCCTTCAAGGAATAATACTTCCTGCAACGACATCATGGAGAACGATAATTTGAATTTTTAATAATTTGAATATTTCCCACTGAATTCTAGAAGAAGTGCACAGATTATGAAGTTACATTTCTGGCCAGAATCAAAACAATTGGCCATCACAGCATTTGCTCGAAGGATCAGGGAAGCGGGGCGAAAAACCTGATCGAGATGGGGGTCATTGACCCGGAAGCTACAGTACAATTCTTGTTACAGGCTGTTTAGAATTATACAGTCCAAATGGTAAATAATACATTAAATATCACTGTTATAATTAATGACATTTTGATGCTCAGTATAATCTCTAATTGTATAGAAAGAATTATGCAGCAGAAACGATTTCTATCGAATTTAATCGTTTAATATCCTGTGACAGAGTGTTTTAAAATATTGTACTTAAATAGTTCGTGAATTTTTTGTAATGAGCTGTTGATACTGTCACCTGATGAATATGATTGCTACGTCCAGGGTTATAGACATCGGCGGTTTCTGAAAATATATTCCCGCCCATAAGCAAGTCATTTTTGACAAAAACTACTGATTCGTAAATCAAGGAAAAATGTAACTGTAAAATTCCTAGATTAATAAAGAGAGGGTTACATGAATTGTGTGGGTGGGATTCGTACAATTATTTTTTTGTAATATAAACGTCAGGGAGCTATGTGTTTCCCCAGAATATTATGCCATATCTCAGGCGGGAATGAATATTCGCGAAATATACACAAGGAGCAGTATGAAGGCTGACTAAATTTGAAAGAATTCTGAACGCGTAGCCTAATGAGCTTAATTTTGTGTTCAATTCATTTAAATGGACGTTCTATTTGAGGTTTGACTGAATTGAGAGATCTAAAAATGTTGTCTTAACATTAGTCAATGGTACTCCGTTCATTTTCATTGGAGTACATAATTGTTTATTTGAGATGGAAAATACATTAAAACGTTTTTTATTTACTTTTAATTTGTTATTTCGGATCCAATTTGAAACATCAGATATTGTACTATTTGCGGTTTCTTTATTGCAAAGAATGTTCGTATCATCCGCAAAGAGAACTGTTTTTCCGTTTCGAATCGTGGAGGGCATATCGTTTACGTATAGTAGGAAGCGAATAGGGCCCACAATTGATCCCTGAGGGACTCCACGCGCAATTGGTAAAGAGCCAGAATGGTGTGTACATAGTATTCCATTATTCCAGTGAGGCATTTCTACCGTCTGAGATCGTTGTTTAAGATACCAACGCAACCGATCTAGGGCAATACCACGGATTCCATGTGAAGGTAATTTTGAAAGTAAAATGTCATGATCAATGACGTCAAAAGCTTTCGACTGATCTAAAAATAATCCAATGGGTGCTACGTTTCCATCCAATGATGAGGCGACATCTTTGAGGAAAGAGAATAGAGCTGTTTCCGTAGATTTTCATTTCCTACATCCGTGTTTGCAATCTGAAAGCGTGTCGTGTTTATTGAGAAAGGTTTCCATTCGTACGTAAAAAAAAAGTCTTTCCAATATTTTTGAAAAAAACTGACAGAAGAGAAATAGGCGGATAATTTTGAATTTCCTTTTTAATTTTGAGTTGCCTTTTTTGAAAAGCGGCTTAATCGTAGCTGTTTGAAAAATATCTGGAAAAGTTTTGGTACATATGGATGCATTAAATACATGAGTTAACGGGTCTACAATTGCAGGCGTACAGGTCTTTGACAAACTATCCGGAAATTCATCTAAACCGGCGATATGTTTAAAATTTCATAGGAAGAAGTTTCGGAAACAAACATCGTGTCTAAAATTGTTGGGGAAATGTCTGTTATTGAATTTTGTGGCAGAAGACCCTTAGTGATATCGGCAGCAATTCTCGAAAAGTATTGGTTAAAGAGACGAGCCACTGTTGCCGGGTCGGTCACATTTCTATCGTTATATTTTAAAACAACATTTTCTACAAGATTTCTAATTGATTAGTTTCACTCAAATTGATATTCCGCAGTCGATCTGCTTGATCTCGTGATCGCTGTAATTTGAAATGGATATTTTAATGTTTGGGGGTACCGCGCATGAAACTTTCAACATTATCCCAAAAATGACACCAAATGTTTTCAAGTGGTTGCTTCATTAGAGCAAAGTAAGCTTATAAAATTCGAAAAATTCCGATTTTCATTCAAAGCTGGGAAACTTCGGAACTTACCGATCTTGGAAAATGGGGAACTCCAATCTCCCGTGTTTCTGCTTATGACAGGGTTTTACGAGGCGGAAGAATTACAAGGATACAATTTTGAATATTTTAATATTTAACCACCGTTACAAATAATTTGAAAAATTATGTGACGTAGTACTCCTGGTATATAATTCTATAGGTCGTCCTGCGGAGTAGATAGTAGTGAGATGCAGGTGTATTTAGAAAGTTCATAGTCAGGTCTTAATTGAGTGTTCAGTGTTCGTAATGTAGTGTTTGTTGTGTGCAGTCGTGCGTATATGTAGTAGCTGCGACTATCTTGCTGGTATCTGCTTTCATTTCCTCCACATTTAGTGGGTGACCTCTCGATTTTTCTTCCGCTTTGACATCACATCGACCAACCGCAAGTCGTCTGTCTGTTCGGTTTTTGTGTGAGCGATTCCGCAGCTTTCTCTGCGGGCATAACAGACGCGATGTGTCGTCGTCTGCACCCAGGACGACGGAGAAAAGCCGAGGCCGCCGGATGTGTCAGCCTAATGCGTTTTCCAAACTTCCCCGTCGCGTCTTCTCGCGCGCCCTCGATCTGCCGTCGTCCTGGTCCTCGGTTCACTTGTCTTAGTCGCTGAGATTAACGTGTCGAGTTGACCTTGGTCGTTTGTTCCCGCTAGGAGGAAGTTCCGTTTCCAGCATCTATCATCTGTTCTGTGGAGAAAAAATATTTGAACTTTTTATTTCATTAAGGGGAAGCGGAAGCTTTTGATGTAAATTTCGAATTTATGCTTACGTAAATACACCCACTATTATGAATAAGTTTTTTCCTGTTTCACCTAAACGCCTAATGATCCATGTCCTCTGTTATTTGGCAAAAATAATGTTTTGCCAAATGGTTCATAAAAAAATGTATGGAATTTTTGAAGGGATTTTGTGTCGCCTCAGTTTTCCACATTGCAAGAATATCTATAACAATTCGATATAGCGTTGTGTGAATATTTGTGTTTGTAATTTGAATAAGAAATTTTGATCATGTAGAATTGAAGTGATGTATATTAGTATCACACGAGCGTTGCGTTCACGCGCGTTAAGTAACTCGTGTCGTAGATTAACACTATCTTATGCGGAAAGCGCTCTTGAGCCGTTCTGCGTAAGATACAGAGTTAATCTACTACGCACGTGGACGCAACGCTCGTATGCAGGGTCCTTTAAACACTATATTTTTCGTCCCGTTAATGTAAGTGAACTGGTCACTGCCCTGAGGAAGCCTGCGCCGTGACAGGCAAAACGTCGGCCTCTGAGCTAACGACGCCGCCAGGACTGGCAAGAAGACATTAGAAAGAGTTTCAATGTCTTTCTCTATGCACAAAATAATGTTAAAAATGAATCCTGATGAAAGCAACGAGAGTCTGTTTTTAAATGGCCTCACGGGTTAATAAAATATGCCTTTTATCCGCATGGATATTTAGGAATATCTGATATGAAAGTCTCCTCAAATCATGTATCTCTACGTATTTTACATTATCGTACCTTTCGGTGCCTACAGACATTTCAATCCCGGCTGAGACTTATTACTCCTTGTGCAGCCACAGTGGTACCTACGAGTCTGCCCATCCATCGCTCCCATAGCACACGTGAATCCTCATCGGTCATTGGACATACTTGGACAATCGTAGCTCGTCCACGTGTGGTCCATAGTGCGTAATCTTGTATTAGCAAAGGAATCAGCTACCTATGCAGCGACTTGTAGTCCCGTGCGTCGCGCAATTTGTCGCTCAACGCTCAGACAACTTACCAGGAAAGGGAAAGAAATGAAGGGGAAGATTAGAAGTGGCTGAATGTAGTTTCTTTATGCTCACTTTTTCTTCAGCTCTTCTTTTGCTAGGTGTGTTAGGATTGGAGCCGGAAATATGGATTACAATTTTGTAGGAAATATTAAAAAATGTAGTACGTTAACCGATGCAAATAAGGCTTCTATAACTGGGGAGCGAAAATGTATAGTTTTTCAAATGTTGCTAACCTGGATTTGTTTGTACTTTTATTTATCATTGAACAGTTTGTGGGTAAAAGGTAGGGAAGAGATTCTGAAGCTCGAGAAAACGTGCACAAATTATACTTCGCGTACATTTATAACTGTTCTTTGACAAAAAATCAGATTCAAATCAAATCAGATTTCAGTTTAGATGTGATGCATGTGTCACATTTCCTCTTCCTCTGGCCGGTATTCCTTTGCGCCTTCGCCTACAGACCTCTAATTTATTCTCTACTTAACCTCCATTTCTCTCCCGGCACCCAGTTTGCTTGGCTTGAGAGGTTGGGTCATGAAACATCCAGAGGTTACATACCGAGGGGGTTGTGGTTAAACAAAAGGGGATAGTTTTTGTCAAGGCTGGTTTACTCACTACTTGTTCATATATGTTTCATTTACAGAATTGAGATATTTATCAAACAGGGAGCGGTAGCTCAGTGCATCAACTGATTCCACTGCAGCGCCTCTGGCCGGGAGGTCCTTCGTGTCTTGTCGGCGGCAGGAATTTCGACACAAGCTTTTCAGCTAGGTCGAATTCAGTCGCTATCTGGAGGAGAAATCTAGCGGCCGGCTGCTCTGATCGGTAGTTTTCCGTTGTTTCTCCGATCTACACCAGGCGAATGCCGGAGCAGTACCCTATCAAACGGGACACGGACCGCGGGCGATCTGTCCTTCCTCTTCCTTGTCCTATCCTCTCCCCTTACACACAGACACACACACACACACGCACTAACAAGCACTAACAAGCACTACACTACCACATATTCCGGGTGACGGTGCCCTACTGGTGGGAGAGTCCTGGTTAGGGGGAAACCTCACTAGCCGACGTTAGGTCGGCGCCGGATCTCGCGGGGGAAGATCACTGCCATCTCCCGAGAAAAGAACATGCACTACACTAACGGGACTAATGACCGAAGCAGTTGACGCGCCCGGAAACACGAAAAAATCTATCAATCTAGGTATTGATCAAAGTGACCCAAGATTTTTATGAGGGGAAGGTAATCTGTCACGCCTGCGGTAACTCACCTGACCGATCGCCCGTCTTCTCATTTCATGCGAGAGGCAGTCGCCCGGTCCAAGTCCCCCTCACTTTCTCCCCCAGCCGCCTTCTCGCCTCCCCCTTCGCCCTCGGTCGTTCAGCGCTCCAGCCGTCCCACGCGCGCCTTTGCTGCGTGGGGCGCTGGGCGCCCTCTTCGAGCGTGCCCACGACCGGACGGGGGCGGGGCTACGTGCGGACTTGCGCGTTGAGTGCCGCTCTTTCTCCACCCTTGGCGATTTTCCACGCAAGGGAATGCGCCGCGTACATTCCATGTACTTTTCAAATAAGTTCATTCCATTGTTTCGATGACTTTGAAATATATTCATACAATAAATTAATTCCATATTTTCGGTGGCCCCCATACCCGTGGCAAAGACAAGGAATAGCGTACCTATTGGTATGGTCTCCATTGACTCTGTACCGATTGGTATTGGCTCTGGTGGAGAAGTCAGACGATGGTAATCCTCAACAACCTATCAGGACATTAAGGACTATTTTCTTTCCAATCTTAGGCCCTTCCTTCGTTTTTGTAAGTTCCTTCCTGTCTTTTCTTCTGAGTAAGGGTGAACAGAGTTCTGTAGTCGAGAGGGGTTCCTTCCTGTCTAGGGGAAAACTGCGAAGAAAAATCTCTGGTCATCCATGTTGAGTCCAGCGTACAATCCGCGTACTTTTGAAATAAAGTAATTCCATGTTTTCTATGACCCCCATACCCGTCACACATTGTCGGCTAGAATTGCATTTCATTCCAATGCACACAACGCCCACGTCTCACGCGGGACTCGAAATCTCAGCCCGGAACCGGGAGAGATGGCTAAGGGCATCAACTGAAGTCACTGCAGTCCCTATGATCGAGAGGTCCTATGTTAGAGTCCCGACGGTGGCATTATTTCCGACACTAGCTTGTCAGATAGGTTGAATCAGTCGCTGTCTGGAGAAGAATTCTGGCGGCCGGCTGCTGTGATCGGTAGTTTTCCGTGATTTTTCCTATCAACATCACGCGAATGACGGAGCAGTACCCTACCAAACGGGCCACGGACCGCGCGCGATCTGTCCTACCTCTTCCTTGTCCTATCCTCTCCCCTTACACACACACTTACACTAACATGCACTACACTACCACATATTCCGGGAGACAGGCCGGGAGCTTAGAGCTAGTCCCGGCCGGGGCGGTGCCCCGCTGGTGGGAGAGTCCTGGTTAGGGGGAAACCCCACTAGCCGACGGTAGGTCGGCGCCGGATCTCGCCATCCAGCGGGGAAGTTCACCGCCATCTCCCGAGAGAGAAAAACATGCACTACACTAACGGGACTAATGACCGAAGCAGTTGACGCGCTCGGAAACACGAAAAAATCAATCAATCAATCATTCAGAATGTATCTTTAATTTTTTTGGGCGTGGAAACTCAAATCAGCTGTTAGTTAATATCTTAGAAGGCGTGGTTCCCTTTTTACTTCCAGTCACTCCGTCTCCGGTGATGTCGCTTTTTACAACTTGCGCTCGCCGAACAGCGGTTGGAGATGTGTTCTTTCGAAATAACCGATTGAAATAAATATAAAGACACAGTGAGGGAAGGAGTTACGTGAGCAATGAGAGTTGATTCTCGGTGCGTCAGCCGACTGATATTAGTCACGGTGGTTGATATTAGTCCTTAAGTGGAGAGCGTGTTATATGTCTCGAGGAGGCGGTGCCTCTCGCGCACTTGAGCGTGAGATCCTGCGTGATTTCATCTCCTTTTCGACGTGTTGGTTTTTCTCCTTCAAGTAACCCTTGAGCGGGACGATGACCGTGCCGGGAGGTGCTCGGAACTCCCGAATGGTCTTGTGACATGTGTGGAAGTAGTGCTTGTGTGAGCGTGTGCGCGTGTGTGTGTGTGTCTGGGGGGGGGGAGAATAGGACAAGTGTGACATGAGTTATTGTGCGCGGTCCGTTTGTTATTGTACTACTGCGGTTTTTGGTTGGTTCTGATTTGGGAAACCACGATAAACTACATATCAGAGCGTCCGACACTAGAATTCTCCAGTAGACAATTGTAGAGTTCGACCCAGTTATCTAGCTAGGGCCAAAAACCCGCCACAGTCGGGCTACGACCCCGTTGAGCTCGCGATCAACGATTCAGCTGAGACGAAATTGTCGTTGGGCTGTCACTGCTGGAGTACATACACAAGCTAATTAAGGGCGATTTTCTCCTAATTACTGTACTCCCTATTACTCTCTTGTGATTGCGCTCTAGAAGGCGAGAGCTTCTTAAAATCTGTAATCAGCACCAAGGTATCGAGGGATGCAAAGAACAGTGCTTCCTCTGAAGTTTCGCCTCCAAAGACGGCGACCGATGTCACTTCAGAGCGGATTAATGTCCGCTTGGGATTCTTCTCCCGCAACAAAGGAGCACGAGGGCCTCTCGTCCTCTGGTACACTTGTTGCTCGCTGCCTCACTAAAGCAGGGGGTGTGGTTATTTTGACGCAGTCGGGCGTCAAACCGTCAAAACAGATGAGAACATGGCCAGTACAAGGGATGCTCGGGGGTGGGGAGCTCTGGGACGGTGGCGGAGGCAGACAAGGCGGTTCGGTTCGAGGAGGGGCGGGGGGGTTTAGCCCAGGGAAATAAATTTTGTAAATGAAGGGTCGGAATAGAGAAGGACAATGATAATCAAGGAAGAGGCATTTTCGAAGTACTGATGCAATCTTGAAGAGCATTTGTAAAACTACTTAGCAATGAAATGTTCCGAGAAAAACAATTAGGTCGGTTAGTTGATTTACATAAGATAATATAACGTCTTGCATAAAAAGAAATCTTAATTTTCCTAAAATGAAAAAAAGTAATAAGAACGTTTAATTATAAATAAAATTAAATTAAAGAAAACTTATTTTCACAAATATAATGTGCCAAGTATTTTGAAAAACACACTAATTTATATTCAATGCACAACCTTGTACTTTAAGCTAATTACTTGATATATATGTAGTAATATTTTTCGTCGTCTAAAATTAACTTAAAGAAGAAACTCTGTTGAATTTCTTGAAGTAGCGAGTTGCTTCCTTGAGATGGGTCCGGTTTAGGGATAAGTAACTGCCCGGAATCTGTAGCTCAATTGATAATGCAAATAGTTTTTTATAGCAAGAGCTCGAATAGGCATACCGAAGCTCCAGAACACGAGCACATATTTTCACTTTCCTTATTCGTCACAAAAAGTTCTTAACTTATTTAATTGATTAGTGATTCCGGGCCCGTTAACTTCTGTCATTAGTCCCATATGTACAGTGCATATTATTTTCCTAGTGGCGGTGATCTTCTCCCGCTGAATGCTGATATACGGTCCGACCTGCGCGTCGCCGGCTAGCGGCCTTTTCCCCAACCACGTAACTCCCACCTTAACAGTTATTTGACATTACGATGAATAAATCAACCAATAAATTAATTAAATAATGCAGAGCTTGCGCGTGCTTTTTGTAAATTAGGATTAAGATTTGCTTATAATTTCTTGGAGTTGCTGCAGTGTGCAGGTTTTGGTGGGTGACTGATATCCACTTGCCTGAAAGTAAATTTGTTTGAGACACGAATGTAGAAGACCACTCCATCGGCTGCAAGACATTGATGAGGCGCGGTTTTTAATTCAGGAAACTGCTTGATAATTGCCAAAGAAACATGCTCGTCATTTTGCATTGCTTAGTTCAAGTTATTCGCGAACTGAGTGACTATTAAGATTCCAATATACTCATGATGGGAACTTCTTGTATGATTTCTAATGACTAATGAAAGTTCACGTAAAATTAATTTTTGTATTGTGAAGTATAATTCATAAATATAATGTAGATTTCTCATGCGCAATTAACAATTATTCGTATGTCATTAAATAAGTATTCACTAAAACGCTGTTCAGCCATTTCGGCATTGTTGTCAATAGTTTTTTCTGTCAAAATCTACAAGTACTATCCCTCTTCTAGTTTTTCTTTCTCACGATTCAGAAAGTTATTATATTAACCTATTATTCGGCAACATGGGTTCCATTACTCGTCTTATTTTTCTTCCAAATCCGCTTCCTAGATTCCGTGCAAGCTGGCGAGAATAACTGGAAGAAATGTGAATAGATACCCGTAGCGTTGTAAGACATGAGCAAGAGGTGTCGCAATTCTGAAACGGAAGAGACCTTTTCTTTAAAAAATCTACAACTTACAACCTTGAATGCTCTTCTTCTTCTGCATAAATGATAAAGGTAAAAAGGGGTGCGAGGTCATTCCCTCATGCTGTTAAAGAAAAGTGACCATTTAGGATATGGAAGAGCGGACTTAAGTTGGCAACTGTTATGGGGTGACTTCTGATCTCCTGGACCGTGTACCTCCCTTTCGGACCTGAACTTCTACGCTGCGGACCGAAAGCAGGGCTTAACCCCAGCTCAGAGAACCATTTCAACTTCCATTCACTGCTCCCCCCACACATGTGTCCTGCAGTCTTCTTCCCCCATTATCCGTCCCCTACTATTACTACTTTCTATCCGAATGCGGCAACGCAAGGAAGGTTAATGTTTTTAGTTGTTGCCTTGAATGTTTCAGGGTTCACATCTTGCGTTCAGTGACCTTGGCCGTTGAGCATTAGATCGTATGTGTCGAAATTACTCCACATTGCTTCGAGAGTGCTTTACGCTATGTTGTTATCGCTTCTCATTTCTAAGATGATTTTAATTTAGGAGAAAATTGCGAATGTGTTGCGATTTGCGTAAAGCTTTTGTAAGAAGTTTGGCGTGTCGCGGACGTATCAATCGAGAAACTCCACTTCTTAAATGCGTTCTTTATTTTTAATTTCTCTCCGCATTTCAGTCAAGATAACAGAATCCAGCACCTCCAAATGATTCAATAGTTTTGAGAGTCGTATGTGACGTATGAGAAAGAAGAGAGAGTAATTGTTTCTTAGTTTGAGATTTGGGCAATCTCTGATGCCTACTTGGAAATGTAAGAGCCCGAGGATCTTGCACGACATCACACGATATCTTTTCATACATTTCAGTTACACAACTAGACATCATTTCAACTTTTATTCTGTCGTCAGGACCTAACCTATATCTTTAAGTTGTTTTGGGATAATATGATGGAAGAATTACAGTCGTGACTCCCAATTCTTTTTCACTTTTTGGCTCATTAAATGCAGAAGCCTACTAGCATTAAAAATCTAGAAGACTTTACTATCACGGACCTTTGTCCATCTAAATAGTGTGCTGCACAATTATTACATTTTTATTACATTAAGCCTCTGGGATGGGCAGCGAACTAGCTTTCCGTGCTCTGGTCCCCAGGTTCGATTCCCGGTCGAGGCACAAATATAGTTGTAGCTTTCCTTTAAAATCGTCCCAGTTTCTATACCTGTGTGACGAAGAAAAGCTCAAGCAGGCGGATCTTGCTAGTTACGGTGAAGAGAATACGTCATGTTCGCTTCAAGTCGCTCTTACCCTCAAGCATGGGAATTTAACTAGGCCTAGGCAAAGGGGACACCGGTAGCGGGAGGGCAAATTCGGTCTACTGACCCAATAACGCAAACTACATACATACATTATTCTATTTTTTTATTTTTTTATTTTTTATTTTATTATTATGATGACATTTTTGCTACTTTGGTATTATTTTAGTAATATTGTTACTACCACGTCATTTCCAAACGAAAGTCATCACATGTGTCAAATCTTGCCTTCCGACCCACTGTCTGGCGGAGGTGAGGGCTGAGCGGGCGGGCGCTGGCGCGCGGCCGCCTTAATGGCCTGGAGGCTGCGGTTCGAGGAAACTTGTCCCGCGCGGGGTGGAGCGCTGGCGCAGCGGGCCGGTGCGGGGGCGTGGGCGTGGGCGGGGGGCGGCGCCGTGTGCAGACGCGACCCGCGCGCCGCGAGCGCCAATCCCTGCGCGCGCCCCGGCCGACCCCTGCGGAACCCCGCTCGCCCTCGCGCGACCCTGCGCGCCCACCGGATTGCGGAGGCCACGCCGCGCGCTTTCGCAGACGGCGGCCGCTGATAACGCTGCGGACATGGCCGCGCCGCCGGCTCCTCCCACGCCCCCGCCCCCAGCACCCCCACGCGCCACGACGCGCCCCGACCGCTCTCCGGCAGAGACGCCGCCGCCGTCGGAATTCCTACCCCGTATGCGAAACCCGCGCCGTCTCCACGGCTCCGACCGGGAGAGGTGGGTCAATGCATCAACTGATCTCACTGCAGTGCCTCTGACCGGGAGGTCCTAGGTTCGTGTCCCGACTGTGACAATATTTTCGACACCAGCTTGTCAGCTAGGTCGAGTTCAGTCCCTGTGTGGAGGAGATTTCCAGCGGCCGGCTGCTCTGATAGGTTCTTTTTCGTGGTTTCTCCGATCAACACCAGACGAATGTCGGAGCAGTACCCTACCAAACGGGTCACGAACCGCGCGCGATCTTTCCTTCCTCTTCCTTGTCCAATCCTCACCCTTTACACACACGTACATCAACATGCACTACACTCCCACACATGCCGGGTCGGGGGGTTAGAGCTTGTCCCAGCTGGGGTGGTGCGCTGCTGGTGAGAGATACCTGGTTAGGGGAAACTTCGCTAGCCGACGGTAGAACGGCGCCGGATCTCGTCATCCACCAGGTGAAGGTCACCGCCACCTCCCGATGAAAAAACATGCACTACACTTGATGATGGACTAATGATCTCGGTAGTTCATGCGCCCGGAATCACTAACCACCGGCTACGCACACCCATCCTCGACTTTGTACCCTCTACCTTCCCGTCTGGACCGCCCATGATTCGCCTTCCCCGTCGCTAGAGACGTCCGGAATCAATCTCACAGTCGAAAAGTTGGAATCGATTCTAAAATCGAGAATTCTAAGTCTCAGGAATCACAATCTAAGGAATCGATTCAAATTAGGACACGATTCAATGAAAGTTTCACCCGAATTGAGCATATAGAAAAGATCTCCTGCCTGCATGTTTTTTTTTCTTTATAGAACACTAAGGAAGAATCTAAGTGTTTGTATTTATGTTATCTTGATAACAGATTGTGAAACCTTCATGAAAAACGACTTGGAACACAAAATGGAAATTTCACTCTGTTTTAGTGTGCCTAGTAATGAATCAACGTTTTATTCAACTTCGTAAAGTTTGTGGAAAAAATCACCTTCGATTTTTACTAGGTATGAAAAATTGTATTAACACCGTCATTCCTTCGTAAAAAACAGGACTAAAATTACCATCATATTGCGTTAAAATAGCAATGATTTTTGAAAGTAGTTTCAAGGTACGGCTGTTGGGACTTTCAATTTATTTTCATATTAAATTTGCACAAAAACAGCGCGTAGTTGCTATAGATCACTAAGTACTCGCGAGAGGTAGCAGTTTTACGGGATCATCGCAAGATTCCTTGAATATCCGGGTCTGATCTTCCTGTAGTAAATGGGGAGGGGGACCGCATTATTGTGGATTTTTCTATAATTACAACACTTACATCCATGCTAATTTCTCTGAAATTATTTGTCGATATTTTTTCGATACATCTTCTGAACTCCCTTGAGGCTGTACTGATATTGGAAATGACTTTAGAAATATTTGGCATGTCATTCCTGTGAACATAGTGTACGTACGGTCCGGGCAGAGATAAGTCTTCCTATGCATGTTACGTGAAAGGCAGATACGCGTAAATTATGAATTACCTAATAAATAATATACACAAATACTCCACTACCGGGCTCGGGGTTTTAACCTCTACTGTCCGGGGAATGGGAAGGGGAAGGGGAAGGGGAAGAGGAAGACTCCACTAGCGGAGCGCCACCCCAAGCCTGCTTCTGGTTGGAAGTTTACCATATAGTTATTCGCCACAATATTGGTAGAGCGAATAACAGTGATTTGAGTTTTGCATACAACCACATCCTAAAGTTCGGGTGATAGAGTACAGGTACTGGTGACACAACACTATTGAGCAGCCCATGGTTAGTCCTGACCACAAACGCGACAGCGTAATTATAAAGAAAACGCAAGTTTTGTAATTGTATATATATTTGTTTCCTTTCAAGTTTGAGTGTAAATCTTCCACATGCGTAACAGAAGTTATCGGGTTGGTTCGCACACTGTCGATTTGCATTTTATCGAACCGATTCAGTTTTACGGATCATGTGAGGAATTTCACTAATATAAAAACCACAGAACTGTAATGTATTTGAGACATATGCAAACCAGTTCCGCATGACACCTGCTGACTCAATCTGCCACCCAACAATTGGATACTTGTATAATTGCGATAACGTAGAGGGATAAATTAATTCATTTCGGTGACATGCGCAGTAGGAAATATTAAGGTGCACGTGACTTATTTTCAAAAAAATCATAGATCTTCATAGATCTTAGTCGAAGACCTACTCGTAATTGAGCGCGACTACCAGACGCAAGAATAAAGACTCCAGTCATGGAATACAGAAGGTAAAAAAACTACCACGAAAACATAATTAATTGCTTTCTCATGAAATAGATCAACTAAACAAATTTAAATAAATTTTATGAGTATTGATTCTACATATCTTACAGGTTGCAATTTCAATATATTTGTATTTATAGCAAAATACGATATGTGTGAAGATATGCTATACTTAAAAACTGTGACGTGATATGGCGTTTTTATTGTGATATTCGTAATCTACGTATAAAATAGACTTGCGCACTATGCCCTCCTGAAGGTAAAAATCGTGTTTCCTAGTGTTATCATTAATGACATTGATTCCGATTGGTTATATTTTTTTATTTTAGTTTCGAAAATACTGCATAAAGAGAATTTCTAAAGAGGATATAAATCCATTCATTGTTAAGTAATTTTTCCTTTGCCCAAATAAAATCTGAAAGGATTTCAAGTGTGTGTTTATTTTAAGTTCTAAATAACATTACTCTTCCACTTTTTAATTTTGGATGCACTACGACTTTATTGAAAAACAACGAACATTTCAATGGCTTTCTGAAATTGCCGAAGGATATTTAGAAAAAGGAGTGAACTGATTTTATTTTAGATACGCAGTGACCTCATCAAAAAATTTTATTTTCCGTTTCGGCAAAAATGACGCGTTACTAGGTTGTTACACATATAGGCACACTTCTTTTTAAATAGTTTAATTAAATTTTGTGAAAATATTTATTCAAATGTTGCCTGTACACAGTGATTTATCGGGCTTAGAATCCAGGAGAAAATTCATATAAATAAATAAATAAATAAGCATTGATACTATTACCTGTATAGAAAATCCTTTACATAATAAATATACATTTCCACTACTTGGAGTGGCGTCAATTAATTACTTTCCTAATGTGAGTAAATGAAAAGGAAATATTGTTTCGAGAATAGAGGAGCAATGATTGTAAAGCCAATCACTTGGAATCCACGGAGACTCGACTCGATGGCTTCCAGAATGAATCGTTTCACTCGCGAGAACATAGCGATCGATGGGTGATATGGAGAAGATTGGTTGGAAGAATGGAATTATGAATGAATAAGTGTTAATGAATATTTGGAAAGAGAGGAAAAGGAAAGAAGAAACTCTACTATCATATTCTGGTTTGAGAAAAATGTTTTAGCATACTGTAAAACGTGTACGTGTTTTAGCACACTGTCGTCAGAAAGTGACAATAAAGGAACAGAAATGGGTAGAAAAGATAGAGGAAGAAGAATTTCTCATATTCTGTCCCCCAAAAGGGTAGGATTTACGTAAACATGTTCTTAGGAATAGCTCCAGACAGGCTTCTCTGGAAACACAATTATATTCTACCTTGTTCGTGAGATATTTGTACTGGATTGCGGTAATGAAATGATAGGAATGTGGAGATCTCGCGGTTGAACGCTTCACTTCCCGTTCGCCTGTGCCATTTTCTGTGACAAGTGCGAAATGTCTTGGGACAGGTTCTCCGATGCGGCATAATGGAAGTTTGCGTTTAAGCTCCGCTTCATAATTTGATGGTTGCCTCCGGTGATATTCTTCCCCTAAAAGCGAAAAGAATGTAATGTTGCGCTTAAGGAAATAACTTTTTACAGCGGGCACTTCGCCGAAATTTGCACTTTGAAAAACGTTGCGTCGATGGGCTGCTGCATATTTCACAGGCGTCGATGATATGCTTAACACTTTCTCTTTGAAAAAAATTGAACTAGACAGCTGCCAGTATTTAGCTTTTAAATGTTTCCGATTGTTGTGCTTTGTTATGTCATATACATAAAGAATTGGCGCTGAATGAATCTATTAAAATCATTGATATGCAAATTTTCCATATGTACTTCTGTTAGTTGTTATATCATTATTGGGTGTACTATTCTTTTTATGGCGTAGTTTCATAATTATTAAAAAAAGGCAATTAGTGCAAATTTGCAATGCAGATAGATAAAATACCGATAGTGAATCAGTTGTATCTAATAGACAGTCTAATCCTTAACTAATGAAACTAATCCAAATCTGATTAATTCTAAATCATTTAACTTCTAAATTGTTGTAATTTAAAGCAAAACAGTAAAATGTTGTACAGTGAAGTGTAGTGAGCGCGACCAATGCTTTTTACTTTTTCATATACGTATGTATACGTACGTCTGTCTGTCCCTCTATGAGCACCACCAGCGCCTAAACCATACGTAGGATTTTTTTCCAAAATGGATATTCTCCGGTCTATCTGACTCGAGTCGAGGTGCTACGATTTTGAAAAACTTCCTTCAAAATTTGAGTGTACTTTATATGTAGCCCTTCGGACATTTTAAAAATTTTCTCAAAAATGGCTCCAAATTTTTCTGTAAATTTCTTGTAAAATAGAGTAGAATACACTTATAAAGGTGGCATATGTCAATTTTCAGGGTTAACTCTGAATTTTCGAAAATCGCAACAGTTTTTTTTTTTCGGCGTGTTTCTACAACTACAAAATTAACGATGGAGATTTTTCCTTCAAATTAAATGTGTTATCCCTAATTAGTTCTTTCATTTAGGTCATTTAAATTTTTTTAAATTTTAGTAGTTTTCGCGCAATTCTGCATTTTCAGAAACACTCAAACGACGTTTTCTCAAAAAACGGCTACAAATTTTTTCTTCAAAATTTTCGTACTTTTCGATGGTGCTAATTCTACTTTTTAAGTGGACAAAATCCATTTTTCTGTATCCTTTTGTCTTAAAAAATACACAAATGTAATTTTTTTAAATATCTTTCACGCCGTTAATGTGCACATTTCCAGGAATTTGTTAAATGATTGCATTTGAGAGTGGAAGTGCTTTAAATTATTTCAAATGAAGTTTTTCGAAAACTCAAAAGATTCGTGTAAAAAAGACCCTCCATGTTCGCATTTACACTGGAGCTTAAACGATTGTTTCTTATTAACAGTTCTAGATTTTTCAACGAAAATTTCCATATAGGGCGAGATTTTACTGTTCTTTAATATTCTTAAAGTAATATTTCGAATCTAATATTAGGAAACCGAAAAATTGTGAGAAATTCAAGACATGTATTTTGGGCGGCGATAGATTGCAACTGGCAAGAGGATAGAGCAAGACCGTACATCTAGCCCAGAAAACTAAATTGTACGAGAAAGTGTGTCATTCGTGGTACCACTAGTTTCAAAAAATACAATTTAGCTGATATCTATGAATGTTGTATTGATTTTGAGTTCAAGAATTTTCAAGAATTTTCCTCCCAATAACCTTGGCCGAAGGTATCACCTAATGAAATCACTATCGGGAAGATGACAAGAAGTTACCGGGTTCGCACGTCAGGTACAAAGTAATTCGGTTAATAAACTGAAGAGCCTAGTGGCAGTTAGAACTGTCCGGGTAAAATGAAATTAAATAAATAAATAAAAATAAATAAATAAACAAACTATGAGTATAACTGTAAATACTGAATAATTGGCCGCGTTTTATTTCATCAAGATATTTTCATCAATAACTTCCCCGAACCTATTTCTAGGCTATATGTTCTTCCTCCTCAGATATAATGAACACAAGTTTTATGAACTCCATTTCTGAAATAATTACCATGTCATTGGTGCTAATAAATTCTGCGAATTGTAAAATGAAAACTGATTATCGTTCAAATAATTTGGTATATACAGATACGTCAAGTTCATCATCCTTTACATCTTCGTTGAGTCACAATTCTCAAGAACGTGTGTCATATGCTATATCGGAAAATTGATTTCACGATGTTCACCTCCGCCGCTATAACCTTTCTTTTTGTTTTCTTTTCCTTCTTTCTTTTCTCTGATTCCCTGTCCATATGTGTTCGTTTCTTTTCCTCTCTCCTCGCCGGCCACCTTACGTTGTCGCCGTCTTTTTCGGTCGCCGCGGGTCCGCCGAAGGGAACTTTTTTCTTCCGCTCTCGGCCGCGGTGGCCGCGCCTCGTCGCCCGGGAATAAAATGAAATATTCTGATAAATATTGGCGTTCGCTGCTGCGGTGGTGTTTGCCGTCGACCGCGCCCCGCGGCCGTGTCTGAGGCGCCTCCTGGGCCGAAGGAGGGCAGCGAGGGGGCTGGGCGGATCGGCGTGCGGCGGAATGCTTCAGAAAGGCCATGTCTTCGGCGCATGAGGACAATGACCTGTCGAAAAGAGATTTCGTAGGCGAAAGGGTTTAATCTGAGTGGAGTCCTTTATTTCGCGTCCGAGGACAGTGTTATATTCTATATACCGGAATTGTTATGGATTATCGCTGTGTAATTTTGAAAAACACTCTTTTGTATGTACACTTATTTTTTGTTTGAATGCGGGGTTCTATAGCATAAACAATTACGTGTTTAAAATGCGGCTTTGTTATGGTTTGTAGACCTCCTGCCTACCCTCCTAGGACCGTTTAATGTGTTTAATATCTGTAAAGCTAACTTATAAATAATATAAAAAAGAAACCTAGTGTCATCAAACAAAAACTTTAACTTGTACGGGTATTAGAGGTAATCCATGGAACGATAAAATTCAAAGTACGCATGTCCTTGTGGATACAATTTACTTTCCCATCAGGAATAGGGTATATAATATAAAATTCACATTTTAATAATGTAGCCTACCAAACCGAGTTCGAGTTCTATCAAGCATTTATTGCAGCGCTTTTATTTCTAAAATATTACAACTAACTTTCATAGGCATTCCTGAGATGAGGTTCTAACTTTTCTGAGTGGTGACTCGTAAGTTTTTCTCACCCATATTTGATTGGAGGTAAACATCAAATTATATTACATGTACCCTGTCATGTTCTCAGTCTCTTCTGAAATTGTGTAAGTCTACAACGCAACCAAGGTGGCTTTCTGGTTTTTCATGAGATTTAGCAGATTTTTAAAGCCGTTAAATGCACACGCCACTAGAAACCCAAATATTTTACTGCCCCCTTTTGAAAACAAAGGGACGGAGGGGGACGGTCGTGGAGGGCGAGGGCGGCGGTGAGCGAGGGCGGCGGAGGGCGGGGGCGGCGGAGGGCGAGGGCGGCGGAGGGCGAGGGCGGCGGAGGGCGAGGGCGGCGGAGGGCGAGGGCGGCGGAGGGCGAGGGCGGCGGAGGGCGAGGGCGGCGCAGGGCGAGGGCGGCGCAGGGCGAGGGCGGCGCAGGGCGAGGGCGGCGCAGGGCGAGGGCGGCGCAGGGCGAGGGCGGCGCAGGGCGAGGGCGGCGCAGGGCGAGGGCGGCGCAGGGCGAGGGCGGCGCAGGGCGAGGGCGGCGCAGGGCGAGGCTCTGCGGCCGCAGCCAATGCCCAGGAGGCCGCGCGGTGCTTCCCGATGAGAGGGCGAGGGGAGCGGAGCGCGGGAAGGCGGCTGTGGAGGTGGCCAGCTGGCGAGAATGGGCTATGGGCGCATGTCGGGGCGAAGGTGGCGAGAAGCGAAGGTATTTGAGGGCGCTGGAATTCGTTCGTCTGCGGAAGCGAGTGGCGTTAATTGGGACGCGGAAGGGAGATGGAGGTGCCGCCCCGGCCGCAGGTGGGAATGATGACGAACTAGCGAGAAGCTAGGTGGGAAAGACGAGGGCGTGGGCGTTTACCAAAACAGCGAACGTGCCGATGGAGGCACAAGAGGGACCTCTGGATGGGGTCACGTGGTAATGGATCTGTGGCGGAGTTGCAAACAATGGCCGATGAGAGGAGGGGACGAGAGGGGAGAAGTGATGGGGAGCAGGAGCAGCTGGGAGCGAGGGAGGCGGTTGAACAGGATTGAGCCTGTGGCGGGTACATAAGTCGATTTAATCAGAGGAGCAGATTGCTCGTGGGGGACGCACTGTATGTGGGTACTTCGGAGAAGACGCTGGTGGGGAGAGCTGCGTGAAGGACGCACAGTCGGAAATGCAGGGGTTTAATGAGAGTTGCTTGCTAAGCGAGCGCCTAGGAGCGGATGTGAAGTCGAGGACGTTGGTGGCATATGGAATGTGTCGGGGTGGAGTAGGGGGCGTGTCGTGTTCTAGGACAGAGTTGCCACGATTTTTCGGGAGGGAAAGAGAAGACAGCGAATGAAGTCGATATAAGCGATGTCCTGGTACTAAAGTACTAAAGTTGGAAGCGAAACAGATTACGAAGTGATTCGAGACAGTGGAACATGCTTTTAGAAGGATCGTAGCTGAATGTGGCTGGAGAGAGAGAGGGGGGGATAGGAGAGTAGAGAGGATAGTAAAAATGGATAGTACAAAACGGAGAATGATTCGAAAGAGCAAACAGTGAAGAGGGAAAGTGGGAGAGGAAAAAGTAGAAAGGAGAGCAGCGAGAGCAAACGCGAAGGCAAAAAGAGTAGACAGAAGAGGAGAGGCAGGACGAAGAAAGCGTAGACAGGCGGGAAGGGACAAAGAATAAAGAGCAGACATAGCGGAGGGGCGGAGTTGCCAGCGCAATGGGAAAGCAAATTGAGACCACGCAATCGACACCTGGAATGGAGTGATTGGCTGAGACAGAGGGGGCGGAAGGGGGCGAGGAGAGAATTGGGGGCGGATCATGTTTCTACTTTCGAGGAGAGATAGTGCGCCGTGGCAGCGGTAGCGTATGTGAGAACAGATGGTCGTATAGAAACTATTCTGGAGAACAACGAGGAAGTGGCGAAACAACGGTGAAATGGATGGGAAATGGGAACCGTTGGGAGGTGCCAATCGAGGAGAGGTGGTAAGAAGAGGTAGGTATCGGTCGAGATAGGCAAATGGAAAGCGGCAGTAAGGGTGGAATAGAAATGGGAAACGGTAATATGAAGATTAAAGTCGTTGGTTGGGAAGCGATAGTTGGGAGAGAGTTGGGAAGCAGTAATGGGAAGGAGAGCAGTGAGGTGGGAAGCAGTTATCGGATGGAGGGAAGTGAGGTGGGAAGCAGTTATAGGAGGGAGGGAAGTGAGGTGGGAAGCGGTAAATAGGAGGGAGGGAAGTGAGGTGGGAAGCAGTTGAAGGAGGGAGGGAAGTGAGGTATGAAGCGGTAAAAGGAGGAAGGGAAGTGAGGTGGGAAGCGGTAAATAGGAGGGAGTGAAGTGAGTTGTGAAGCTGTAAAAGGATGGAGGGAAGTGAGGTGTAAAGCGGTAAAAGGAGGAAGGGAAGTGAGGTGGGAAGCGGTAAATAGGAGGGAGTGAAGTGAGTTGTGAAGCGGTAAAAGGATGGAGGGAAGTGAGGTGTGAAGCGGTAAAAGGAGGGAGGGAAGTGAGGTGTGAAGCGGTAAATAGGAGGGAGGGAAGCGAGGTGTGAAGCGGTAAATAGGAGGGAGGGAAGTGAGGTGGGAAGCGACAGAAGGGACAGAGGCAGGTGGGAAGCAGTAGGGACGATGCGGGCGAGTCGCCGGCTGTGGCAAGTGAAGGGGGCGGGGCGAGGGTGGAATTGAGTTCTCCGGGCGATGCGGGGTGGGCGCGCTGGGGCCGAGACGCGTGCCGCGGTGGCGGCGAAGGCGAGGGGCGCGGGCGGGCGCGGGCGGGCGAGACGCCGCCGCATCTCCTCCGTGTGTGCTCTCACGCCCGACCGCATGAGCACGTAGCGCGCGGGCCCCCGCCAATGGCGTGTGTGTGTTCTGGATACACGTAGCCGCCATTGTGTTGTGTTGAACAGGATCGAGAGGGCTCACGGCGCTTGGCATTGTGTGGTCCGCTTGCGTGCCGGTTTAATTTCTCCCGAGTGATGCGGCCTGAAATCCCGTGTGGGTTAACGCACGACCCACGCTTTCGCACTAGGTGCTGCACTTGTCATGCGTTGTTTTCTGTCCCTTAATGCCGGACTCTTGTTTTGTATTTTTCTGATGGTTTTCTTTCGACGCACAAATATATATTAGGCGTTTACCATTAAATCCTTGAAATTGTATTTGTAATTTTCCCGATTTCCTTGGTGTCTAAATAAACAAACTTCTCTCACATTGCAGGTATCTGCAACTTTTATTTATTTCAGTATGTGCGCGTATTGGAAATTAGTAATAGTAAATATCTTCAAGGAATAGAGAAGTAGCAGAAAAAATATTTTATAATCAAAGCGTGCGGGACAAACGCCACTGAACAAATTGTGCTAGAGAGGTGATGACAAAAACAGTAGATAGTGATGCTTTGCATTAACCCTCTAGGGCTAAATCCACTCAATTTTTCACGACTAGAAAGATTCCAGTAAAAACTGAGAATCTTAAGTAACACAAGTAGAGTAACAAATTTATTGTTGTTGTTGTTGTTGTTGTTAAGAACCAACTCTTTTAAAATTGCGTTTAATGATCGGGTAAAAACGTGTGGGGGCTCGGTAGAAAACGCGCGACTAATGTTCCAGGGATTCACTAAAAACAACATGGATTGTTAACCTAAATCGTTTTTCTTATGCCGTCTAACCACATTGAATCAATATAGTATTCATAAGGAATTTATTGAAGTTATTTCGTCAGCAGTGCCATAAAATAATCATGTCGCATATTCTCTAGTAGTGAGTTAATTTCTTTCAGAATGGACCCGATAAGGGATAAGAGGTCTATCGCTAATCTATAGGTCTATTGCCAATTCAAATCATTTTAATTACGAGGGAGTGAATATTTCTTTCTATCAAATTTTGCCAATAACGCTGATTGCTACCTTTATTTATATGCTAACTTAATTTAGCAAAAGAGCGTGACTCGGGATTCCGGAATAGAAGAAAACTTTTACAGATTTTCCTTTTCCCACAAACATTACATAATACAGTTTTAAGTGTTGCTTACACGTTGAATAAATAAAATATTTTGATCCAGAATATGGAACATTTAAATCCTGATGTTCAACAGAAATCGTAGTTTTGTTGAAGTTGGCGCTTGGCTCGTTGTTTGGCCATACTCTGCAATTATGTTGATGCTTTCATTATTAGAAACGTGCTAATATACTTGAATGAACTGCAAACCACCATGAATATGATTAAATACCAGAGATAAATCAAAATGAAAGAGGGGAGGTATGTTTAGTTTCTGCTACCGCACACAGCTACCTGATAGATGATTGTGTTATTATTGAATGATAATTAATTTTGAATTTGAATTATCACTGTCTACCACATCTTTACCGTTTCTTTTGTTAAACAAAACTGTATCCGACTTTCTAATAAACACTAAGCGAAATTTACTTCTGGCGTAAGTCTGGAGTTGGCAAAATCTTGACTAATAAACATGGTGTAACGGAAGCGTAGCGCAAGCTGGGCATGAGGGCGGCGAAGTTACCATGGCAACTGCTGTTCCCAGTCGACCCGTAGTTTAAGCTCGGAGTAAGCGTGAAGTAGCACAAGTCCGTGGCAATTCACAGCCAAGGAGGTTAGAATTTATGAAGGTGGCATTGTCCTCAGAAAGTGAAACCTTTTGACGAGTGCCCTGCGGTCGGGCCGGGATGTTTTCTTGATCGCGAGCTTTGGACTTGCTTTTGGCAAGCTTACGACTTTACCACCAGCTGATTGAAATAGCTGGGGAATAATAGCTATTAACATACCTTGACATGTTATGAGTGTTATTACTTCCGAGGCCAAAAGTTAAAAATAGAGGTGAAGCGTACCGAGGCCGATATTTCTAATTTGGACGAGGCAGTAATAACATTGTAACATTTCGTAGTATGTTCAGCATTTTTTCTATCACCATAAAATGTCACGAATTATGCGAAAATTTACAACGTTACTAAGATAATAATCACATGAATTCTGTTGCTGCGGCACATTGGTTCGATAATGGTGGGGTGTTGCTTGCGACATATCTATATAAACAATATTCGTATCCCGTGGTTCGAGAAAGATGGATGCAAATAATTCTCCTGGACATAAAGATACCTAAACAAACGACGTTCGGTTAGGAAATGGGCGCGTTGACATCGTCAGTAAATACGATTACCGCAGTTGTTTTATTTTGTGAAATGTGAGGAAAATGAGGTTAATTTACCTAATATACGTTGTTCTAATTGTTATATTAATAATATTACAATTAAGAATAATTATTTTCCAAACCAATGTGAATTACTTATGAATTGTTTGAATCTGATTTGTTCTGTACATCGCCATGTTTTTTCCTTAACAAACATTTGACTTGCGATGAATCGATGGTTGTTCACGTAGATAAGGATGTTAATACCCGTTGCTAAGGATCTTAAATTTCTTAACATATAAGTAGGTACAAGCGCACTTAACAAACCTGCAGGGTTGCTTGTTTACAGGGGTTAAAGACGCATGTGACCGATAAATGTTTTATATTAACATTTAATACTTAAATTTTTTCTTCAAAACACGCAGAATAATCAAAATTGGAACATTTTTATTGAACGATATGAGATTTTTTCGATTGCATTTTACCTTTCTTTACATGTGGAACCTAATTTAGTATAAATCGGATTCTATTCCAGTCAGTGAGAGAATATTTGCACCCGGAACGTAATGAAATGACGTTATTTTCATCAAGTTTTTTGGGCGTTTTTAGTCAAAATTAACACACTTCATTTATTCATCTCTTGCAGTACTGATGTTCTAAGAATTTTGTGGCATAAACCCAAGTTTTTACCATAGAAGCAATGTCTGATATAACATAAAGCTAAATAAGCTACAACTTGCGGCCTCAGAGCCCAAGGAGCCTTACAATTTATTATACAAAATTGCAAATTTGCTACAAAAATATGAAAATGTACTTATACAAATTTATAACTAGTTGGAATAAATAAATACCAATTTTAAAAATTGCTAAAAACTGTATTGGAGATTAAACCATTTATTCTAAAACGTATTTCATTCTCATCTATTTCGTTTCGAACTTGTTGAGTGCATGACGTAATTCGTCACAGCAGCTGATTGAAATGGTATATTTTCATATATTTAACATTTGCCTTATTTAAGTACAAACATTTTAAAGCAATAAAAATGGGACAGCCGATTCAGTTCACGTAAGTGTGTTTTTTATTTAGTAAACTGAAAAGAGTTAAAAGTAAGTGTCGAGCTATTATGGGGCCTGACTTAATTTTAGCCATGAAGATGTGTTCTCCATGTATTCATAATTCTAACCTCCTTGTTGACAGCTAAAGCCAAAAGCTGGACGCCGAAACCTAATGTAAATACATGTCTTTGAGATGGCTTATTAATGATTTAATTTATTAATAAGCTATAACGATACACAGCACGATGCATACATGAACGCAACTATCGATTGAAAATACAATTTGAGAGTTTGTGGAGCAAACTCAGTGTAGTTACTCTTCGGATACCCTACGATTATTAGTAGAAAATTACGCTTCGCTTACTCCGGGCTTACGCTGAGAGTAGTTACTTCTGGAGTAATCGTGTTACTCCTGGCTTACACCAGACCTTTATTAGTACGGTGGTATGTGATTACCGTTGATAAAAAGAAACGGAAAGTTAAATTAAAGTAAAATGCTTGCTGGTCCATTACAAATCTGGTTGGAATCAAATCAAAATTTAAAAGCCATGCGTAACATTATGCTATTTTCTTTGCAGCGAGAAATATGTCTATTCAAACTGTTAATAACAGTGTTAATCTGCTAATAAGTTGTTATAGATGGTGACCGTAATGAAACCGAAGACTGAGCGAAAGCGGAGCGACTTCGAAAATAAAACAGTATTGTGTTTGTTGTAGTAGATGGCGAAGTATATAACAGAAACATGACCCATCTGCTCAATGTGTTGTAAACATGCCCGGAACATATTGAAATGACTATGTTCACACCATTGAAGAGTGCAAGTGGTACAACGAGCAGTAATTCAATCTTTTTATGCCCAAACTGTACGCTTAGATGAATTTTACGTGTATTCTCAAGTGATGCCCGGAATATATTGAACTGAATATGTTCACACCAATGAAAAGTGCAAGTAGTACAACGAGCAGTAATTCAATTTTTAATGCGCAAACTGTACGCCTAGACGAATTTTGTGTATTCTCACGTGATGCCCGGAACATACTGATCTGAATATATTCACACCATTGAATAGTGCAAGTGGTAAAACGAACTGTAATTCAATTTTCTAATGCGCAAACTGTACGCCTAGACGAATTTAATGTGTATTCTCACTTGATGCTCATGTTTCTTCCATTCCTTCCATGACTTCGTATTGGCAGAAGGAACTGTGAAAACAAGTACGAACTGGTCTGCTTTGACAAACTCCAATCGGCCGTGAAGACTAAGCGGCCTGGCATGTTGTCAACGAGGGTTGTTGTGTTGCACGACAACGTACGGCCCCACGTTGCGCAGGTGTGCCGGTTGCGGCGTTTCCGCTGTCGAATGTTCTTCGTTGAGAGTGCACATAAACTTACGAAGTGCTGGACACTAATGGAACAGACAAGGTGACTACATGTACCGGATACGCCATCCACGCGCTAACCACTCCTTGGATGTTCATGTACCCCAAGCAATAAATCCCGGCAGAAAACTAGTTGAGCTAAAACAGCCCGTACTTTGTCACCCCCTACTTTCACGCAAAATTACGCGAAAAGTACTCACCTTTTCGAAAAATTGTACACGATCTTATTATTGATTGATTTTTTTTCGTGTTTCCGGGCGCGTCAGCTGCTTTGGTCATTAGTCTCGTTAGTAAAGTGCATGTTTTTTTCTCGAGAGATGGCGGTGATCTTCCCCCGCTGGATGGCGATATCCGGCGCCGACCTATCGTCGGCTAGTGGGGTTTCCCCCTAACCAGGACTCTCCCACCAGCGGGGCACCGCCCCAGCCGGGACAGGCTCTAAGCTCCCGACCGGTCTCCCGGAATGTCGTAGTGTAGTGCATGTTGGTGTAAGTGTGTGTGTGTAAGGGGAGAGGATAGGACAACGAAGAGGAAGGACAGATCGCGCGCGGTCCGTGGCTCGTTTGGTAGGGTACTGCTCCGGCATTTGCCTGGTGTTGATCGGAGAAACCACGGAAAACTACCGATCAGAGCAGCCGGCCGCTAGAATTCTCCTCCAGACAGCGACTGAATTCGACCTAGCTGGAGCTAGTGTCGAAAATACTGCCGCCATCAGGACTCGAACCTAGGACCTCCCGGTCAGAGGCGCTGCAGTGACATCAGTTGATGCACTGAGCTACCGCTCCCGGTTCCTCCATGGTACTAGAGTTAAATCCCGCACCTGTGCCTCACACTTCTGTGACCACATCAGCCGAAGTAGCGCATCCTGAGCAGCCGGAAAACGCTTATGATTTCTAAAGTTGTAATAAATGTTAAGAAACAGAACTCAGGAAATTGCGGCTAAGATGTAGTATGACAATCCACTCAAAGACGTGGTCACTTGTGCATGTTTGCACAAGTGGATGCGTGAAGTCACGCAGGATGTTCGCAAAAGCGAGAACAACCGCGTAAGTTCAAATCCTTCATCAGGCGACTGTTAGGCACCTGCCGGCGGCACGTGGCTGTTAGTCACCCGCGAAGCGGCAGGTATAAGAGCAAAGGCGCCCTACGACAGTGGGGGCACAATTAGTTGTAAGGTGTAACCAGATCTTTCTGTACTCTTCACTTTGGAATAAACGGCTGTCAACGAAGTTGGTGTTTGACTGTCTCTCTACCCCGAGCCAGTTGCAGCAAAGCAGTGCGAACTTGGACCGCACACCGTTCTCTCACTCCAGAGAGAACAACCAACACAACTCTAGCACAATGCTGCGCTTGCTTCGTCGCTGCGTTGGGCTGTCTCACGTGTCTTTTACGGCCTTCGATGGGGTGTGATATTCGTTTGCTGCGTTTGTAGTCTAGATTTGTTATGAATGTTTAATTAACCTCTAGGGAGATGACCGAAAATAGTGATTTGCCTACCGTGTTTGTGTCTTCGTTTTTATGCTTTCATTGTGTATGTGAATTTTTGTCGGAAATTACTTTGTCGACTCGTATCTCCATCAGGACACACGTATGTCAGTAGTATCTTTCTTAGAACGCTGGTCTCCGATGTGGCAGTCACCAGGTTACATATATCACCATTTCACACTCAAAATTTTCACCGTGCGAAAAGTGCTATTTTGCTTTCAAGGATACTAATTTGTTCACAACATTAATTTGAATGTATATGTTGTGTCTCTTACGTCTCTTATAAAACAATTTATATACAGAGCAAGTCAGGTAACTTTAGCACCTCCTGCAGTTTTTGAACGGTTGAAGTTATTGCAGTGCAATTTTAAAGGAGGTGCGTGAAGGAATGGGGCTAATTGACACTCGTATTCATTTCTATTTCACCACTTGTATTTTACGATGTGTTGAAGTAGCATTGTTCAAATGGAACTACATATATATTTTTAAGTCTTTCACGACTAGCATAAAAAGACGAATATACATATTGTTTTATGTTAGATAAGCATTTTTGTGTGTAAATTTGATTTTTTGCGACTCGTGGTTAACGGACAATTTGAATGTATCGAATCGGAAGCGTTGCGTCAACTGATGTCACTGTAGTGTCTCTTACCGGGAGCCAGGTTCGAGTCCTGACGGCGGCAAGTTTTTAGAAACTAGCTTTTCAGCTAGGTCGATTTTGTTCGCTGTCTGGAGAAGAATTTTAGCGGCCGGCTGGTCTTATCGGTAGTTTTCCGTGGTTTCTCCGATCAATACCTGGCGAATGCCGCAGCAGTACCCTAACAAACGGGCCACTGACCGCGCGCGATCTTTCTTTCCTTTTCCTCGTCCTATTCTTACTCCTTACACACACACACACACTACCTTGCCCTACACTACCACACATACCGGGAGACCGGTTAGGGACTTAGAACTTGTCCCGGCTCGGTCGGTGCCCCGCTGGTGGGAGAGTTCTGGTTAGGGGGACACTCCACTAGCTGACGGTAAGTTGGCGACAGATTTCGCCATCCACTGGGGGAAGATTACCGCCACCTTCCGATGAAAAAACACATACTACACATACGGGACTAACTAACCTCGGTAGTTGATGCGCCCGGAATCACTAACCATCAATCAATCAATCAATGTAACAGTCCGCCACATAACATCCCACAGCGCTCCCCTTGCTAACGCGCGCTCGGGAAAGGGAAGATGAACGAAACGTATTTCAAACAAACTCAACTGTTGCAGATGTTTACTCCTATCCTTTCGCATTTTCAGTTTTTTGGCTGAATTAAACCTAGCTATAGAACTATAGTCTAAATTTGACATATTCAAAATATTGTCCAAACCTAGGACTTCCCGATCGGGGTTGCTGCAGAGACAGAGGAAAATCTCGCTCTGCGCTATCTCAGCCGGTGAGAAGCGTTGCCAATGTGTATTTGTCACAATCGTCTATTACTAGAATTGAGCCATGATCTTCTTAAAATCTGAAAATTCCTGGGGCCATCTAGGTCCTAGACTCTAGGTGGTGTCATTCGGAATATATCATTATATTAATTTTTATTTATAATACTAAAATTAACTAGGTAGCATAAATTAAAAATTCATAAGGTATCCATTATGGAAGTAGATGTGACCATTATATAGTGCTCTTACAATCGTATCTCCACCAGCCTTTAGTTTCTTTCTTTTTCGTGACCGCCAATGTGTTCAACTGAGGATAGTTGCAATATGAATAAGTAATTGAAATGAATATTTGTTATTGCCTTCAGTATTGACGAAATATGAAATACTCTTTAAGATGGAAGTATTATAGAAGATAGAAGTACTATACTGGGTAATTGCTCGTTATTATAGGAAAACATTCTATACCATGTTCGAAAGCCAACATTAAGGATGCGGATCGTGTGGTTGGCTCGATTTTTGTCAGGAATAGGTCCATATAAATTGTATATTAACATTCTCTCCAGACTCTTCAAAGAATATGAACCAAGGAGAAACGTGGAACCATGAGAAACCAGAGAAATGGAAAAAAGAGTTCGTTCAAAATCATGCAAATTGCGCCAGGTTAGTCTGCTTATTTTAATTAAGTCGAAATTAAATTAATTTTTTATGAATTTAAAAGACATTTCTCTAAGACCCAGCATTTCTCTTTAAATTTCAATTTTTCTTCTTCCTACCTCGCGACTCACGCGTGGAGATCTTTGTTATGTCTGTACAGCCTTTTTGAGAGATAACTCCGGCAGAAAATTGGCGGACGACTTTTTGTCGTAAAGGGGCGGAGGGGAGGGGGAGGAAAGAAAAAGTGTCGTTATAATTCTGTGCGAAGTGTCCGCGCGGCGCTTGTGAAGAGGTCACCTTTAAATTAGGACGGAGCGAAACGTAATTAGTCTGATCCTTTAATACGGCGCACAAAGGAACCACAGAGGGCAGAGCGCGGGCGGCGGGCGGGTAGAGAGCAGAGAGCGGCGACTGGCAACGAGAGCGGCGTGGAATGGGAGGGCAAAGAGCGGCGAGCGACGGGAGACCGCGGCGTCGAGCCGAAGTAAAGTGACTTGCTGACATCTGCCTTTTCTTGTCGCGAGAGAGGCGGGTATGCGGCGATTTCATCTTTGAAAATGCGGCCGGGCCACGTTATCCAATTTGGCTCTTCTGGTTTATCGTTGGTTGTTACCCAAATGGAAGGGCTACTCTGCGATCTCGTTACCCTTCCGTTGCTTAACGATGAGTGTGCTAGCAAAACCGCAAAGAATTGCGGTAAGAGGCGGAGGCAACATTTTTGTAATGTTTTATTACGGTACTCAATACCTAGAATTTTCGGCTACGTCTGAGGCAAAGTGTTTTGATGAATGGTTGATGACAATACGATTTAAATGATGGACCAGCAATGGATTCAAAGACAAGCGATATGGGAAAATCCTTCCATTGCCGGCTTGAACCCGACTTGAAACTACCTTGTTCACCACAAATTACGCTTGAATCGACCTGGATTTGAATCCTGATAACTAGAAATGGGAGATAAACGCTTCGACCAAGCTACACCACGAGGAGTTTATTGTGGAGTAGGTAGTGAGCATTCTTCCGAGTTCAGTGTGCTATGGGTAGTGTAGAGAAAACAGTAACCGAAGTACAGTGGCTAGTCCCACTGCGAACGCCGCGTTACGTGAGTGATATTCTAGTGTCTTTTCATGCCCTAAGACTGTGCTGGTATTCAGTTAAACAGTCCTGGCTTGAGGACAGACGAAGTAATTGAGCTAGCACTTAAGATAGTTACATCGTACTGTTATCTACGGAAATGACTGGAATTCCATATCATCACCTTTGTCTTTTCTTTACCGTAGTCATACATCCCATAGTGAATTTGGGAGGGGTGAGCGAAGGGGCGACGAACTCCAGTAGCAACGAGATTTAAGGCAAACGCGTGTGGCTCGAGCACAGCGGTGATGAGGAGGTCGAGATTTCGGTCCTTCTCAGGTGTCGAGAATGTGCCTACTGTGTGAAAGCGTAGGCTTCCGCAGCTGGTCTCTATTTAGGTGTCCGAGAGACGCCTCCTAGGCACGAATACCAGCGTTTCGGACATCATCCTGCTCAGGACCCTGAGGAAGGTCGTAGCATGACGGTCGAAACGTTAGCATCTGTGCCTAAAACGCGACGTTCCCCGACAGCCGAGAAGATATTGCCTGATGTTTCACATCGTCGAATTTCTGGCGCCTATCGAAATCGAATTCGCACGCTGGCAACTCTAATGAGAGGTTTCTGTGGTATCTCTGCTTGATTCCCGGCGAATGGTAGAGCAGTGCTAGAAAATGTTGGCCATGGACCGCACGCGATTCTTTCTTCCTATCCTGTCTCCCATTTCCTCAGCCTTAGGGCTGAGCGGTAGGTCCATCACCTTTACGCGTATAGCCCACCCCATTGATCTAGAGAAGGAGTTCCCAACGGGATCCCCATCGGTATTGATACTTGGAGTCTATGAAATAAATTGAAGAGTTCGGTGATGATA
Organism: Teleogryllus occipitalis; assembly: GCA_011170035.1. Taxonomy (NCBI): domain Eukaryota; kingdom Metazoa; phylum Arthropoda; class Insecta; order Orthoptera; family Gryllidae; genus Teleogryllus; species Teleogryllus occipitalis. Next base: position 63,125 of record BLKR01002377.1, read on the forward strand.
AAAGGGTCGGTGTTGGCAAACAGGCGGCTAAATTAGTTCAAATTTGGCGCCGTAATTCGAATTCAATCATTTATAACCATTCTTTGGGACGAATTAATGGGCATACATTTCAAAAGTGACGCGCTGGCTATAAAAATTGTGTCCCTCAAAAACAGTCGATTACCTTACAAAGAGAGAAAAAATAATTCTCGTACAAAACTTTTTGAAAGGACTTTCAACTGCTTTGAAAGATTACCGGGAGAACACGCCACATCCTAGCGCCGTAGCCCGCAGAGGCCCAAGGAGCGCAGGCAACACATTCTCAGAAATCAACTCCTTCCACTGAAGACGCGACCGATCACATTGTTTTAAAATCAGAGCCGCCGAGAGGTCTCGTGGTCGCTAGTGCAAAAACTAAGTAATACGTACGTATCGGCTTCATTGAAAGTTGAATTACTCACGTAAAGTTGGTATCGCAATTGGAAACTACATGCAGATACTGCGACCCACGCGTCTGTTTCAAGCCGTAAGGCCAGCACCCGACCTGAGACGTCTTGGGGGTGGCGAACCGAATTCGCTGTATGGTCAGCTAGCTCAGTAAGACGTCCCAGTGAGGACACAAATAATAAAAAAAAAACAGAAGAATGGGGGGGGAGTCAGGGTCGTGAAGAACGTTTTGGATTGGATGCAAATTACTAAAAACTCGAGTTAGAATCACTTTTCACTTATTTTAGTATATTCTAGAAAAGTTGCTATTGTGACAATTACATGAAATGGCACTAAAAAAATCAAGTACACAATAACTATGACTGGCTGGAAGAAAAGACCCAACACACACTAATGACTAAATGCACAACTTCTTGCTCTCATTTATAACACAAACTTTCAATGAACACACTTTCAGCAATACTGAGAATCGTTAAAAAAAGATTACTTTATACAGAAAAAACAAATTGAGAATCAAAGCTAGCAATTCTGAATTAACGCTGCTTTAAAGTGAAATACTCTCTCTCTCTCTCTAAAAATTCAGAGAATAATTAATACTGGAATTCGTCTCTTACTCAGATACTTATTCACTAATTTACAATTTTACATTTTCAAATCCTTTAAAAAGAAAAGATTGATTATGTCTTCTCGTGCTAGAGATAGGAAACAAATGTACTTCTACTTTCTTTATCTTTTAGTATAGCAAATATTTTACTCTCCCCTCTTTCTACGTAAAGAATTCAGAATAAGCTTTCCGTTTAAAAATGAATTACTCCTTTCAATATAAAAACTGTTCATTTGGCACGACCTTACTTTTTGTTTCTCGGCCGCGTCGGGAAATCCGTTGTACGTTCTCCTCCCCTTCCTCGGTGCTGTTGGTGGCCTTGAAGCGTCGGAGCTTTGGGTTGTGAAATGCACCCCTCCGCAGAACCGCTCGCTCTCCCGGTCGAAATTCAGTCGCCCACCAGAAACGTGTCCTCCGTCTCGTACAAGGTTAATATTCTTTCGTACTCGCATATAAATTTTAATTGACTTCCAATTATGACGGTTAATAACCAACTGGATATTCAGATTGTTGAATTAAATCCAGAGATCAACCTTTTATACGAACACAAAATTTAAGAGAGCAAATAATAAAACTGGAAAAAAAGAAATGAATGCAACTATTAATTTACTGCCACATGTTCAAAAACTCCTCTCCCTTCATTCTCCTATTATAAATGCACAACGTCTCTTATTATCTTTCTCTTGAGATTACGTTCAAATTAATTTATAATGGGTGTTACCTCTTCTTATCTTCCTGAAGAGTTTTATAAAAGATGCCGATCTGAAGTCCGCTGCAATACGAATCCCTGGCGTTCCGTTGTCGGTACGTCTGCACAGTTCCGCTGCTGACCTCAGAAAGAACTTTTTTTTCGTCTGACTATCGGTCTCGCACGACCTATTGTGGCGATCTCTATTGACCTAATTTTCAGTTAGCATTCTTTTGTATTCTTCCGCGTTGGCGCGCGTTCGAGCTGCTCATTTCTCTCGCTCTCTTATGTTTCATGTGACACGTTTTCGAAGCATCAGGAAAAGGACGGTCACAATACATTCTTCATGAACCAGGCGTGAAAGGAAAACTATTTTACTTTCGTCCAAGCAGAGGTAACACTAATATTTTCTTCAATGTTTTATGATCCTTACGATAAGGTATTCCAACAGTCTTAATACTTGTCGTTTCATAATCTTCCCTTATGACAGAGAGCAAAAAGACGAATAGCAGTTTCCTTCTCCCAATTTTCTTCAAAAGCTCTACCAATACTTCGTGGCTTCAACTGGTCACTTGGATGTTTATCGCCAAATGTGAAACCGTTATTAGTGGGTATGATCAAAATAACAATGTTTACAAAAACAATTTCATGAACTTGATAATTAATTGTTTTCTGATATAAAATATTCGCTCCTGTTCTTTCGCTCAGTCGTTCATTCTTAGAATCAGGTACGTGCTGGTACTATGCTCGCACTTTTTCTTGATCCTCGAGCTCCCTAGTCCTCGCTCAGCCCGGCCTAGCACGGCCCGGTAGGAAATATGAGCTCCACTCGAAACGTCACGGCTCAGTTTGCAGTGCTGCCCACCTTCCTTTCTAATGCGGACTTCCTAGTTTTGGGTCTCTCTTTCTTTCGACCTGTGCGTACCATGTTCCATCTTGTTACTCAAATACTTCTATAACTATTAATTATTTCTTCAGAATTTAAAAAAAATGTCTTCTGTTGTTTCTCCTAGCTATCTAGTCCAAGACGAGTTATTATGCCGCGTTTTCTGTCAATAAAGTTGACAGCCCCGCACTGCCGTGACGTAGACAGAACCCGCCACTCCTCGCACTCCCCGCTATGGAGTATCAAGAAAAAGTGCGCGATTAGTACAGTCGGTGCACCGCACTTCTCCCCCAGGTAACAAGGATAAGGATACTCTGTCGCCCTTAACCCTTAGCTGACGACGTGGAAAGGCAGTCACATCGATACCGACGTGGAGTCCCGTGGACTCTTGAAATTTAGTTGCAAATATTACATTATTAAAGTGTATTTCAAGTAAATAGCCTTGAAACTCGCGGTAAATAACTACTAAAGAAAGTATTAATCAGGATGTATTTGTTAATAAGTTATCTAATGAGGGAATATCATGTGATAAGGAGTGGTTGAGTAAATTAAGCATACCTTTAATTTAACGAATTTATCTTTATCATCAAAATTTATTGAACATTAAAAAATGTATTAATGAAAGCTGCTATAAGTCTTAGAACTGAAAATAAAGTACAAAAATGTCACTACCTCAAACACTAAAATTCTGACAGTTTTGTCAAGAATCTTTTTTGCACAAATCTTGCAGACTTTTTTGTCCTTTCCGTTATAGTATTTTGCATTCTCAGTTACTTCTATCAGTTCATCATTCTCAAGAAAGTTCTCTTCGTTATCTTTCTTCCCCAGATTCTAGACACGTTTGCTTGATGAATCACATTCAATTTGATGATTCTAAGATATACTCTGATATTACTGTCCATTTGCGGCACTCATTGCGGGATATTTTCTTCAAAATCATCATTAATAGTAACACTCTCTTAAAGGCCTAGTCATGTTTTTCTGTACATTACACTTTCTTTAGTGGCGCCACAGAACAAACAGTACTAACTGGTTAAGTGTGACGCGCACTCAATGAGAGTTGCAGTGCTACTGACATAGTCCCTAGGCCTCCTGCATGCCAAAAGAGGTTGATAATTTTCCTGAACTGCATTTCACAACAGTATGCTCCCGAACCGTTTCTTAAAACTGTACAAGAAGAATCGAGGTTTTGAATAAAGAATAAATGTAGGTTCCAGAGGTTGCGTCAAGTCGGAGTTCGAGGGACTCAACGTCGATAGTTGGGGGTTGATAAGGACCCCCGCGGACGGATATCGGCAAAGAATGAACCAAATCTCACACCGTGCTTATTTTCTCCATTGCATCAGCCGTATACGTGTACCAATTAGGTTTAAAACTTAACTTCACGAGTATTGCGGAGAGGGACTCCATTTGGACTTTCTGCACCGGGGCATCCGAGAAACTACACAACTGCTTTGGATGTCTAGAAAACTCAACAAATTATAACTATCTATTCACAACTATACCCTATCGCGGAAGAAAATACTCTGTGCAGCACGCACTAGAGAAATGTTATGGCCAGTTAAAGAACGCTCAACATATTGTAACAATTACACAAAAATGGACATTAGAAACTAAGCTACTCAGAAGCAGCAGCGTCTACGATTACTGAAAATCTAGAAATTTTTCTAGATATTGGAGTACGAAACAGTTCATTTTAAGACACGTGTGTGCAATTCTTCGTGTTGTGGTAATATCTGCTATGTATTATTGGGAATAATGTAAGGTGGCCGATCGAGCAATATAATGTTTTAAAAGGGGTGGAAAAAGGTTGCGAAGACCTGATGTAGAGAATCTTCGACAAGTTGCAGAAATCCTGAGTACGGCGTATCCGTAGTGAATTCCCAGAGGCTTGTTGTGGCTTGTGATGGGATAGCGGGAATAAGAAAACCCAAAGCAAATTGTCGTAGCCAGTATGAAGTGGTAGCTTCATCTGGATCATTTTCTTCTCTATACAAGAGGTCAAAAACAGGGAACTTAAATGAACTCAGTTGTTCCATGATTTGGTTATTAATGACTAAGTTATTTGTACAAAATATGCCCTTAAGATGCCATGGACTTAATTTTCTTTTAAACGAAATATCTAAATTACATTTTTTAAAATAATAGTCAGTTTATACAAAAATGTTTGAACAGTATCTTCATTGAAGTATCAGAACTTGTTCATCAGCAAAAATAAGTATCATAAAAATATCATTAAAACTATTTGTAAAAATTCAAGACAACGTATTTTGCTTACATATTCCACATCCACCGGGAGCGGTAGCTCAGTGCATCAACTGATGTCCCTGCAGCGCCCCTGACTGGGAGGGCCTAGGTTCGAGTCCTGACGGCGGCAGGATTTTCGACTCTAGCTTTTCAGCTAGGTCGAATTCAGTCGCTGTCTGGAGGAGAATTCTAGCGGCCGGCTGCTCTGATCCGTAATTTTCCGTGGTTTCTCCGATCAACACCAGGCGAATGTCGGAGCAGTACCCTACCAAACGGGCCACGGATCGCGCGCGATCTGTCCTTCCTCTTCCTTGTCCTATCCTCTCCTCTTACACACACACTTACACTAACATGCACTACACTACCACATATTCCGAGAGACTGGTCGGGAGCTTAGAGCTTGTTCCGGCCTGGGTGGTGCCCCACTGGTGGGAGAGTCCTGGTTAGGGGGAAACCCCACTAGCCGACGGTAGGTCGGCGCCGGATCTCGCCATTCAGCGGGGGAAGATCACCGCCATCTCCGGAGAAAAAACATGCACTACTCTAACGGGACTAATGACCAAAGCAGTTGACATGCTCGGAAACACGAAAAAATCTATCAATCCACATTCACATAATTATAAAAATGTGATTCACGTACTACACCGTTTCCTCACTCATTTATTTATTATTTCCTTGAGGATCTCACTTGATTCTGTTCTAACATTCATCTAAATGAAGATAAAAGTGGGGTAGTCAATTACTGGTGTCGTGCAAACCCCTACGGCCTACGCAAATAAAGACTCTAGCAAGACTGGACTGTTCTGTCGCACTTCCTGGGTGGGTTTTGAGAGGAAACAATACACAGTGGATGCCGAGAAAAATGAACTGTCACTACAACAAAGCCCAAAAAGTGGGAATCTCATGTGCACATTTTGAAACAGAATCCTACCGCAAAGTTACCTCATTTGTACCGACCCGTCTCTGTCTCGCCTCACCCTCTCCGTCTTCCCGCCCCCGTCTGGCCATCACCTCCGCCCCGCCCCATCCCCATCCCCATCCCTGCCCCTCCCCCGCCACCATCGCCGCCCCGCTTCCGGCATCCGGTGGGTGAGCAGTACGCGCACTGCCGTCAACACCCCTGCTCCCTGCCCACCGCCATCGACCAACATCCTGCCTCTCCCGTCATCTGTCCCGTTCCCACCTACACCGCTATTGCCCCTAATCCCGCCTACGCCACCATCCACCCGGTTGCTGCCTCCGCCGCCTTCCCCACGCTCCCGCTACCGCCGCTATCTCCCCTGATCCCACCTTCGCCACCATCACCTTCGCTTCTACTTCCGCCGCCTCCCGCACACTCCCGCCTCTGCCGCCATCTCCCCGGGTCCCGTTTCCCCCGCCATCTTCCCCGTTCCGCCTCCGCCGCCTTCCCCATGCTCCCGTCTCCGCCATCGCCCCTAATCCCGCCTTTCCCGCCATCCACCCCGTTCCCACTTCCGCCGCCTTCCTCACGTTCCCGCCTCCGCCGCCATCGCCCCTAATCGCGCCTCCCCTGCCATCCGCCCCGTTCCCGCCTCCGCCGCCATCGCCCCTAATTCCGCCTCCCCCGCCTCCGCCGTCTCGTACCCTGTTTCCGCCTCCACAGCCTTCCCCATGCTTCCGCTACTGCCCATCTACCCCGCACCCGCCTCCGCCGCCATCGCCCCCGCACCCACCTCCGCCGCCATCGCCCCCGCACCCACCTCCGCCGCCATTGCCCCCGCACCCACCTCCGCCGCCATCGCCCCTACTCTCGCCTCCGCCGCTATCACTCCCGCTCTCACCGTCGGCCCCGCTCCCGCCTCCGCCTCCGTCTCCGCCGCCGGCTGCCGCGCCACTTGAGACTAACGAGCGCGCGGACCGACTGGGCGGGGTTTCGCGCCCTCTCCTCTGCACTCATTAGCCAACGCGCGCGTGTCCGACTGCCCGCTTTCCTCACCCCTACTTTACCCCTCCCTCCCCCTTAACCTTTGCATCCCAGCTTCCTCCTGCCCCTTGTCCGAACGCGGTGGTGCCCCGCTGTGATTCAGAAACCATGAAAATGACTGATAATTCAGTACAGCAGTATGTACTGACGTATTTGTATTAACCTGTTGTTGAATGAGTTCAACAAGGTAAGTTTTTCAGGCTCTAAAATATGAATTCTATTCTGATTTATTTAACATCAAGAACTAACATCTGTGGTGGTTCGATGTCAGAGCCTCTTGTACCTCTAGAAACTGTTTAGATTAGTTGTTGAATATCGTCGGAGTTTGTTATTCAATACAATGTAGAGCACTTCACCAACTCTGTAACTCCTACCATTAATCTTAATGAGGTTATTTGTATACCTAAAAAGATCCACTTCAATTCTTGAACGTTAGATGTAGAATTGGTTGACAGAATTGCGTCGCGCTTCGATTTGGATTATCTCAGAGGCAGCATTGTCGCTATTTCTGCAGCAACTATATGTGAACTTCATGCTTCAAAATTTTGAAAATCTTGGAGTAAATGACATAGACAGAAGTGTCCCCAGACTAAACGTTTAAAGAGCAAGTGAGCTAGCTGAGCATTTGTCGGCATTACTCAAATAATAAGCACCAAAAATAAAATTATATTTGCTGTTAACAATGAAATGAACACACAAAATATCATTTGTATGATAAGTGTTTTTTTCTGTGTTCGTAAGGTTATGCATCACAAGAAAATAGAGGTGGTACACTTCTGAGTGAGGCTAAAGTATCAGAGTTCACTGCTCAAAGTGGCCATGGGTGTAATTTGTAATGCGTAGACAAATGAAATTATCTTCCAGACACAAGTGGAAACAAGGTTTAGTGGTCAGATATATTTTGCTTTACCTTGCGAGGTCAAATAATACAGTACGTTTTCATACAAGGATACACGTATTTGGATTATAATATTGTAAATAAAATTGTTCCTCAATTCGAAAGACTAGAAATTGACTGACATGGGGGCAGGAGGTCGCGTAAGAGAACAAAATATAATTTTGAATAGTTTCAAAATTAATATATCTATGCATAAATATTGAAGTCTATACTTCGAAAAGGTGTAAAGCATCAAAACTACTACATGCAGTTATTTAAGAAAACTATAATTAAATATTTTCAGGGATTGTTATAGAAGGAATGCAGTCAGTCATATATCTGAAGATCTTGGGTATGTAACTTGGGTAACTTTCGTTCTAATTGTTGAACACGTATAGCATTCCCTATAAAGCGTGATTGGTAGGTTTCGTCATGTGTAATACATTGCGATTGAACAAATCAATTTAAAATGTATTGAATTTTTAACACTACAATTTGTCGATTGCACCTTTCATATTCATGCATTGTCTAAGACGAAAAGCAACCAGGCGAAATAAAAGATGTTAGTACTTGGCCTGCCTGAGCCTTTTTTTTTTCGTCGCACAGCTACAGAAACAGAAACTGAGTTGGTTTGTATTAGAAATATACAGCGTCATTTTGGTCAGAGATATTTTTTAAAGAGTTTTTTTTTTTTTTGCAACAGATTTTGTCTGAGTCAAAAACCTTTATCTTCCATTTTGTAGTTTTAATTTTTTTGCGCTTTTAAAAAAATCGGGGATTTTGACGAAAATAAAACCTCCACCGTAGTCTTAAAGCCTTTGCAATATTCGACAACAAAATTTAATAAAAAAAATTGAATTTTTTTTTGTTCGAGGGGATTTATATAAAGTAGCCCCGAAAATTAAAATATTGGGTTCAAATTCCAGGGGCCACGACATCAACCAGAACGAATGGGGAATATCAATTTTGGAGAAAATCGGTTGAACGATTTATATGCAACATTTGTGCACAGACAGACGTTTTGTCGTTAATCGATTTTTCGGTATCAAAGACTCGCAAAACATGGGAAAAGGAATTCTTTTTCTATATTTAGCAGCTGGATTTATCCACTTTTTCGATACCAGGGCCCGGCCATAAGAGGTTTTGTGTCGAAAATTAGCCGTTTTCCGGCGCACAATTAAAATACTTTCTCTTCTGACGATGGTAAGAGCGAGAAAGTAAAATTAAATTGTTTTACTACTTGACCTCAGTTGGTGCATCAGTGTATGTGTGCAATATGTGCAATACGGAAGGTGATGATATTAAAAATTTCAACGGACTCATTTCAGGCAAAAGTGGACTATTATTTTATTATAAATAAATAAATAATAAATACTAAGTAATAAATAAATGACAAATAATAAAAATGACTGAATAATGATGAATGGTGAATGATGGATGGTGAATGAATAATGATGAATGGATGAAAGTTTGTGTATTCTAATGTGTTCGTATGCTTTTCCCTAACGTTTGTGCCAGAGGACCCACTGTTTGCGCGACAAGTCATCACCACCCGATCCACTGGGCTACTCGTCCGTCCCTTCCGCCCCGCCTCCGATCTTGCTTCTCGCTCGGCCGTGGCGTACTTTGTTACTAGTTGTGGCCGCTCGTTATCTCCGTTTTCTAACAGGTGTGTTTGCTCGATTGCGCGCCATCCGCTCTGGAGGGAGGAAGGTGGCGCAGGAAGTGGAATTAGGAATATGTGCTCGTTCTTCCTCGTTGAACTCGCATCATGACGCGTTTGCCCACGAGAGAAAAGGAGCGAGTGGGTTTCTTAGAGTTTGTGGTAAGTGCAGGTGTTCGTCTTCCCTTCTTTGCTTATGTTCTCCTTATTTTGGTTTTCTTTTTCCTCGTTATCTTGTCTTTAATTTTTTCCTGTTGCCCATCTGTCTGCTTTAGATAAATATAGTATAAAATGGAATAATGCAGCGATGACTATGCTTTTTTAAATGTAGGGGAACTGTCGAGAGAACATGTAAGACCAACACACATACACACAAACATCCATCCCCGAACCCGTGATCCTTTGAGCGAAGGCTGCTACGACCTTTCAGCCTGAGCGACCTCGGCTATCCAGGCCAGTTGTGTATCACTTTCTCGTGACGTAATATAGAAAAAAATATTTTATTGCTGTGGGAAGAAGTGCCGATTTATTGATAGAAAACGCGTTTTGTGGATCCCTGATACCAAATAAGTGGAGTTAGGTGTGTGTGGTATAGTGAAAGTCAATATTTTGAGCTCTCCGATACCGAAAAAGGGATCATTTCGGTCAGTGAAGTCCAAAGTGATCAGTCCGTTTACCGACAACTCTAGCGCATAAACCGTTTACGGAGTTCCACGAAACTAGACATTTCCAGACAGATTATAATTTGTTTCCGAGTGTGTGAACTGCTATCCGTTGGTGTAGTTAGTATGTTATACCCTGGCAGATGCTGGTGTTCCTCTCCGCTAGAAAGTGATACCTGGCGCCGAACTACTTACACGTCAGCTTCCCGGTTTCCCTTTCTAGTGATCTCTACGAGCGGGGCACCGCCCCAGACTGATAAAGATTTAAACTGGCCTCTCGACATGTGTGGTAGGGTAGTAAGTTTATATGTGAAAGGGGACAGGAGGGTGGAATGACGAAGGAAAGAATCTCGTAGCACGCAGTTCGTGGCCCGTTTCGTAAAATATTGCTCCAGCATTTCCCTGCCTCCACATTTTTTTCTCGAATAGGGGAATGTTTGCTTAATAGTATGGCATTGGTCCATTAGCAAGAAAACCTCTCGAAAATTCCCGCCTGAGATATGGCCTAATATTCTGGGGAAATACAGCTTATAGCTCCCAGACTTTTAGATTAAAAAAAACGAATTGTACGAATAATAACCAAATCCCACCCACGTGATTCTTGTAAGCCTCTCTTCATTAATCTAGGAATTTTATCATTACCTTGTCTGTTGATTTACGAATCAGTGGTTTTTTCAAAAATCACTTGCATGAGAGCGGGAATATATTTTCAGAAAATGCCGAAGTCTATTACTATAACACTCGATGTAGAAATCATATTCATCAGGTGGCAGTATCAACAGCTCATTACAAAAAATTCACATACAATACATGTAAATTATTTTACAACACTTTGCCAGATGACATTAAACGATTAAATTCGATAGAAAAGTTTAAATCCCAAGTGAAATCGTTTCTGCTGCATAACTGTTTCTATACAATTAGAGACTATACTGAGCATCACAGGGAAAGTAACATTAATTTTAACAGTGATATTTAATGTATTATTTACCATTGGACTGTATAACTCTAAACAATATGTAACAAGTATTGTACTGCAGCCTCCGGGTCAATGACCCCCATCTCGATCAGGTTTTTCGTCCAGTTTCCCTGATCCATTGAGCAAATGCTGAGATGGCCCCTTGTTTTGCTTCTGGACATAAATGTAACTTCTTTATCTGTGCACGTCTTCTAGAATTCAGTGGGAAATATAGTTATTCAAGTTAGCCCAAAATTTATTGTTTATTTATCCTTGAAAATAGATTTTATTACATGGGAGCTCTTTTTTTATTCAAAATTCAAGTAGTATATGACTTAGTGTAGGGATCACAGAATTTTGAAAATGTGCACTGAATTCACTTCTCCTCATAGCACGTCATTTTCAGTTTTAACTGTTTTTGACGTAAAATAAATAAACAAATAAATAAAATATGAAAAGTTTATTTTTTGACACCTTTCCTACAACGTTAATAGTAAAGCTCACGATTTTTCTTAATGCAATTTACTCCTAATTGTGAGATATTTCGTGTACGTTTTTTCATCACATAGTTATATCAAATTTTTATTTGGATTATATTTTGAGTTTTTCAAAATATCGCTGAAGTGTTAATAAAATAAAAAGTGCACAATTATAATATTACTTAAATATCCCCAATGCTACGAGAACGTGGGTGCTGTTATATCCCCATTAGTTATTACAGTATTTTTAACACGTTGGGACGATATAGCAGAATCTTTATTATTTTTGGAAGTGATTGTTTTAAAAACGTTCGTTTGCTTGTAAAATTGAATGAAAGATAATGTTGTGGGTGCGCTGCCACGTTTTCGTTCTTGCTGACGTCTACTTCTTCACCCATATTTTTGTTACAGAATTTGGGTCAATTAAGGAGGAAAATTATTCTTTTTTTAGTTATTTTCTATGCGCATTCACGATCAATAAACTATTTTATTCTTGTTTTGATTCCACCCCCTCCGTTTTTCTTAGCTTTTATTCGTTCGTTACCGACGAACTCTCTCTAGTGTTTTCGTCGGCAGTCGAAACTTGAACGGCGTCAAAGTGCTTACCACCTTCCCTAAAATTTGGATACTTCAACAAGACTTAAGGTGTTGCAACAGTCGGATTCGCAACGTTACGCAACCAGTTTTTCTTATTAATTAAAAAAATCTAACAAACAAACTAAAATTTGTTTCAAATAAAGACCTAACAATAGTTTTTACTTATAGCTTTTTCATATCGATTTTATAAAGCACACTCAATAAAATGTTTGCTAATTTCATTACTCATTTGTGATTTCAGTACATTGTTTACAAAAATCACTACTAGTACATGAAATTATACTTGCCTTAAGAGAAGAATCCACTTTACCCGACAAAAAAACGATGGATATTTCAATACTGTATGCGTTTCAAATAAATACGTTTTCTTACGATCCACAAGCCGTGAGAATGCCACGAAGGACGCGCGGGTTAGGATTGCATATGATATCTGAGCACGTATGATCTTATGCTTTGTTCGGGCGACGTTTCTGTAAAGTAGTGGTACCACTACACTCAATCTAATGGTTAAAACTTACTAAGTCGAATTTACTTTTTTTCTTACATGATCAGGATTTAGGGATTTGGGTCCATAGTACATTGGCCTAAACAAAACCTATCCAGCATCCGTTTCCAGAAACAAAGATTTATTTGTAAACGGTTTCATCTCCCGTGATTTCGCTCTGTGCGTTTCTTCCGTAATCGTATCCTGGATGTGCGAGTGGATAAAGTGTCCAGAACGAACGATCATTTCGCGGCCGGATCAATGAACACGTAAGGGATGCCTCCGAGGATGATGGATGATGATCGAGTGCGCGATAAAATGAAGTACGACGCGAGAAAATGGGGATCTTCCGAAATTCTGGTTCAAACTCCACTCCGGGCATTACCGCCAGAAACGTGTAGGATTTTAGATTGGGTTGTCAGGAAGGAGAATTATCTAACCTATTGGATTGCATTGCAATATTAATGGATATGAGTGTTCAGTATTGTATTTTAAGTACTGAGAGTAACAACATACACTGGTACATTATTGTCAGAGGTGAAAAATCTGTCGAGTTTATACGCGCTTTCGCGCTAGAGCATTTTACGAATATAATTTCCAATTTGTCAGTAATACAAATAGCTGTAAACGAACAAGTGAAGGCCATTTTGTAATTTGAAATATTCGTTTTTTCTTCTCGCTGTCACTACGATTTAAACAGAATCTGTTATAACGTCCTTCGTGCATTGTAGATATATGCGATAAGGCATCTGTTATTATATCCTATCAATCCTATCAATTATTACCAATTAATTTTTTGGTTGTCACATTTTCAGCGTTACTGTTACAGGAGGGTCAAGGAAAATATGTGAAGGTGATATACTTTATTGATTGTCTTCGAAAAATCAATCAAATTCTACAACAATACAAGGACATGCGATAATTTTGCGGGTAGCGCCATTAGTATTGGAAAAGAGATAAGTGATTTTTTTGTTGCTGTGAGAAAAGTTACGTGTATACCAACGTGTATATTCCAAATGTATTTTTGACATACGCAGTTTTAACAGTTTTTTGACGTGAAATAAATAAAAATTAATAAGACATTTATTATTGTCGTTAGTTGTAGCAAATCTGAGTGATTAAGAATTGGGATACTAATTAAAACATAACCTTATTTGTTTAAGGAAGTGTCGAGCTATCTCACGTATTATAAACCTCTTTTTGGATAGCTATGTGTAATTAAAAGTTTTATGTAATATATAGGTATCTAGAGAACATCGTGTAAACTTGATAGTTTTTCGTGATTTCCAGGTGAATGCCAGAGAAGAGCATACCCCTAAAATGTGGCTCACGAACTTCTTGCAATCGTCCCTTCCTCTTTCTTGTCATATTCTCTCCCCTTCCTTTCACATACACACACACACATTCACTACACTCACACACATGTCAGGAGACAAGAACCTGTCCCCGCAGGAACAGTTCCCCTCTGGGGGAGATACTTGGGGGTACCTTTTTTTCTCACTAGGAGCACTCAACAGTAAAGTTATCAGGTTATCAGTTAGAGTTAGGTTAAAGTCAGGTTAAAGTTATCAGTTATCTATGAAGACAACAACAGTGGTTTCTATCAAAGAATAATCTGCTATGGTCATTAAAGTTATCACTACGACCAACTAAATGAAATGACTCATAATTATCTGCTGATTAATGACTCACGCATCAACTAGTTTCTTAATGCAATAGAAAATATATCGTGTGATCATCGATTCTTGATTTGATGTTGTTCATTTCCGTCCCGTTCTGCCTTATTTAGTGCAAGTCCCTGCTCTTCCTCCAAGCAACAAGTTCTGCCCCTGCTCCTCGGGACGCGGACGAAACTTCGCCGAGGAGGTCGAGGCTTGCGGGAATAGTAGATTTCCGCCCGGGGGAGATCTGCCCGGAATACGCTTAAAATTACTCCTAATGGAATTAGGCGTGGCTGCCTCCCATTCCAGAGTTCATTGGGGCTCGGTTGCAATGTCTTCTGTCTGACAGACAAGATATTTAACGAAACGGTTCTCGTCGTAATGTTCCTCTTGATCCGTATTTAGGAGGTATCTACAAGGAATGTTTCACTTGTTAAAGGGAATGCAAAAATAATTTCTACATGCATTACGCTATTTTTAATGTATATATGTAGTGTAAGTCAATGATGAGCACAGGTATTTTTAAACATTTTTTAATTTACAATTTGTTCAGCAAACAAGGTAATGTAGCAAAATCCTTAGATTATATTTTACATTTCTTATGAAAATACCACGTGTGGCAACTAACATTCCACTGTCATCTACGTATTTGCTTTCCCCGATGAAACAACTGAACTGCTGTGATTTCTGCGTCGTTCTACAAGCAACGTTTCTGAGAATATTTTGAATAAATTTATAGTTCATGCTCAACAAGGGTGAGCTAGCGACCCTCACTTTCTTATCTTTTTCTACCTCTGTCTGACCAGGCAAACAGGAATAAAAAACAAAAATTATAATAGTTTTGTAATATAAACACAACACGTGACTGGATTTGTGAATCCTCTTAATTAAATAATTATGACGATAACAGGTATTGTAATCCGATTCTAGGTCATGTCACTCCCCTTTACGATCAGTTTTTCTGTCAGTTATCCTTCATCCATTGAGCTTACGCCTCGCTTCGCTTCTGAATATTAAATATAGCTTTCTTCCTGAACTTTACATTCAACTGCAGATAACTTTTTTCCGGCAATAAATAAATAAAGAATTAAAAAAGAAATAAAAATTAATAATAACAATAATAATGATTATTTATTATTTACTATTTTTTATTTATTTTTATTATTAATAAATAATAAATAAATAGACCATAAATCAATTGGAAATTCTCAATTTATGATGTATAAGCCATAACCTTAAGAGAACAAAAATACCATAATGTTTATTTTAAATATTTTATTTTCACACTTTTCTTTTTGGAGGTTGACTGTTATCTTCGCTTTATGAGCGAGTGATCCAAGCCCTGCACTTTATACTGTAGACAGCGGCGTCTGGGCCATACAGTCTCTAGAGACCTCTCTTACTATCGCCTGGGTGCCGTGAGCCACATTGGCGTCACATTAGAAGTCATGAGAGCTGAATGTGACTGCGACTGACGTGGTTCGCTAGATCGCTGCGCGAAAAACGCAAACACACATTTTTGGAGTAATTTCTCAGAACATTCAGGACGGACCTGCGAAATCATCAATTCGACACCAGGCGATCGAGACACGTCGAATGACATCTCATTTCTGTCGATTGGTGGACGGGAAAAAGCCGAATAGTAAGTGACAGACCAACGGGCGAACGAACGCAGGTTAATGGAATACTCTATAAGGATATATTCATTTCTCACCATTATCTATGTAAATTGCAGAACGTCTGCTTGTTCACTTTCAGTTTCACAGTCTTCCCCGTACCAATACGATTCAAGTCGTCAATAATATCATGTTGTTATACAACCACTCCCGTTTGATATCTAGGCAACCTAATGGATACCAGATTCACGAGGAAAAATATTAGCATCAAGATGACTGAAGCCAATCGATACCCAGATATTCTTCGGCCAATACTTAACCGTTATTCCACAGTTATGCTAATTCTGCTCTCTTCATATACAGATGTCCAGAACCTCTGGTTACAAAAAAATACCCCCGATTCTATTTTGACATTAATGAAGAATGGCAGGTCCCAAAAAAAATTGTCTTCAAGAAAATTTAGGTTAAATGTTACTTCCGGGCGCGAAATTTAAACCGGCTATCGCGTCACAGCAGACACCGGTGCGACATCAGCCAACAGGGGTGGGTGTAGCGTCGTTTGTTTTTTCCGCGAAACTGTCGAGTGAGGCAAATATCGGTTGCCGCGAACTAGAGTACGTTAATAGAATCATGTGTTTATATGTACTATTCATTTAATCTTTTGAATCTACTAAAATACATTTTTGTTGTATGTTATAACCACGTTATGCAGCAACGTAACAATGAATGCTGAACATGAACCAAACTTTATGGAAATTAACAAATTTCCTGGAATGCTTGAATTGTGTTTTGCGTATCTTCAGCGTGAACTCATGCCTTGTACTTTAGAAAACCACATACGATAAATGATGGTGCTTGTAATTTCTTTACTTAATATCATGACATATGTTAACATCGTTTTGCAGCTAAAATGTTCATTAAAAGTAGTTGATGCAATTACTTTATAATGTTAAGCTTTAATGAATGAGTACACCTTTTGAAAACGAGCGACGTTAGGAGCGAGTATTGAAATGTGTACGAATGCAATAAAGCAACATTATAAACGAGTTGCGTACGCTATTTTTGTATAACAGCATGATAAATTATAATGTTATAAAAAAATTCGTTTATGGGCTGCAATATTGGCACAACTCGAAAAATTAAGTTTCGAGATAAACGTGTTTATCGTTTTAAGTGGTGGTTGAATTACAAGTATCACACACTTAGTAACTGGTGCATTAAAGGGTAAACATGACTACTAAAAGGCTTCATAGTATTTCTGTTAATAATAACAAATTTAAAATATTTTAAAATGAGTGTCGTGTCTTAAAGTTCGTATTTTTCGAGTTGTGTCAGAGTTGCAGCCCACGAACGAAATATTAATGTTATTGATTATTTCTTGGCTTGCAGTTCGATTCGATGCTTCCGTAATGCAATGTTTTCCTCACTAAGATTGATTGGTTGATTTGATTTATTTAAAGTCGCATGAACTACGTATTGTTATTAGCGACTACTTTTATAAATACACAGTCAGTACAAAAATAACACTAACTCAGAATTATACATATATGGTTAAATATTGTCATACACTTCAATTTCTTTTATAAAGCAAATGAATTTATTGCACTGTTCTTTGTTATTGAGGTCTGTAGAAGAACTTAATTTGTACTTGTTTCTTGAACGTTCATATTTAGGGCATGCAAACTAGAGAGTTTCACCGAAAATGCCAAGAGACGCCGCTCTGCCCAGCCCCTTCGGCAGACGCTGCCCCGGGTGTCCGCAGTGACGCCGCAGCCGGTTTGAATTTTGCGCCCGGAAGTAATAAATAAACTCAATTTTCTTGAAGGCAGTTTTTTGCTTCGGAAAAACTGGATCTGCCATTCTCCATGAACCATTCTTCATTCTTCATGGAATCTGGGGTACTTTTATTTGTAACGGGAGCCTCTGGCCATCCTATATAAAACTACTTAACGCCTGCAACTCGCTTACAGGTGTGTAGTCTGGTGTAGCGTCGCCCCAATAACTATAACCAAGTTCAAAACAAGAGTTTTCAACAATAAGATCTTCATAATAACAGTAAACTCCCCTTAGTACGTAAGAAATTGGAATTTTAACAAGACTCGGTAATTGAACTTGTCCTCACTCCAGTGGGTCCCCCCTAGGAGCTGGGCTCATGGAGGTTCAGCCCCTCCCCCAATATATAAAAATACAGAATTAACTAATTTTCTATACTAAAGAAATTATACAATATATCATTTCATTACGTTATAATTATTAACTATAAGTCAACAAATAAAAATATGTTCAGTATAAATGAAAAATTCTTTATATGAAAACAAATGTTTCCACCGCATCCCAAATCAACCAATACCAAAACCAACCGTCAGAACCTTGTGTACGCAATCGAATCCAAATCCACATCTTCCTGCGCCATCTGGCAGACGAGATCATAATTTTAACAATTCTCCCATCACTGATCCAAACATTTGCGCGTGATGTCTTCAAATACAAACATTCCTTTAATTCTGATGTTTAAGGGATATAGTCAAATTTACGACCTTCGTATTATCTTTGAATGAAACTACTCGCTCCTAAGAACTGAAAAGCTACATGGCTACGATGGTTGCATTATCATCTCTGTTTGCAATTGAAAAAACTTAGAGTTGTCAAATGCTGATAATTGAAAATGTGAAATAGAAGGGACTTAGTTTAATAAAATTAGGTGGAAAGAGCTAAGGATTCTGTCGCGAATTATTGCAGTTCCTGGACGACCATTCATCTGGAAGTGAACGTGACATTCGGACATCCAAAATAAGCCTGCACCTCAGGTGTACTCGGCGCTTGTCGATCTCCCGACGTGAGTGGCAGTGTAGTGTGTAAGCAAATGATGAGGATAGAACAATGGTGAACAAGGAGAAATCGCGCGCTGCCCTAGCCCGTTTCTTAGGGCACTGCTCCGGTATTTGTCTGGTTTTTACCGGAGAAACCACAAAAATTACCGACAAGATCATCCGGCCCTTAGTGTTCTCAACCAAACTGCTGAATTAGACCTGTTTAACGAGCGTCAAAAGTCCAGCTACTCGACCAACTCCGGCGTAGAAGAGCCCAAATTTGGGAAATGAAATCTAAAACTTTCGTTTTACATCGCGAGTTTTATGAACGAAAGTAATGCAGAACGAAAAACAAACAATTTGTGTTGTTTGTGTTTCACATATAACGCGATAAATTAGTTCTGATTTGTTGCCAGTTTTACTTGTATATAACGTGATTTACGAATGAAAATATAGTTGACTCCGGTTATAGTAAACTTCTGGGAACTATCATTAGGTTCACTATATTAGAGGTTCATTATATCCGATGTCAAATTTAAATAGAATTTCTCAACTATTCATTCTATTAATACAGATATATAGCCAAATTCATCAAGAGCACGAAATAAAAATTTCAATGTCTTTATTGGTTCTTAAAAAATAAATTATTTTCAATGTTTCTTTCATTCGAAATTTCTCTAGATCCTTCTCCCAGAGTGCGCATTCTCTCCATTATTGATTCTGCATTGTCCTTTGCCTCTAATTATTGTAATGCTGTCTGGACATCTATCAGTGCCTCTTGCACTCCTGTCCCACTCTCCGAAGGCTCTTTTATTCGCCTAATAACATGCAAAATCCAGTTAATTTCCAGGATTAATTTCCTACGTTTACTATAGCCGAGATTCAGGTTCACTATAACCGAATCTTCTTATGCATATTTGTAATGTAAGTGAAACGGGATCGGTCACTAAACCGCGGGTTCTCTATATCCGAGTTCACTATAACCAGAGTCGACTGTATTTATTTTTAGAACATCTTTCTCTAGGGATGGGAATGGTAATAGCTTAAAATGAAGAATGATTTCTTTGCTAATTAAATGTTTGAGAGTCGCAATCAGATGGTCCATTTGGACCTTCTATGTCAAGGTATCCGAGAATTTAACCACGCCAATGCGCTAATCAATTTAAATTTAAGACGAAAATCTCAAGCGCGACGCCACTCCTGCGGTGCATCTGTGAACGACTAGTTCCTTTCTAATTATAGAAAGGAGAGGCAATATCGTGTGTTTTAAACAAAAGGACGTGAAGATATTTCATCCCCATTAATTGCTTTTCAATGTGATATATCATTATTTGTGTTTCAAAAGTGCTAAAATCATTTCTAACCATTCTTAACAACAATGCTTGGGTGAATTCAGAAACACCGCATATCAGGCAATTAATTTTGCAATAAAACAAAATCAGGTGTCGGCTCATAATATACTCCTATTAAAATTAGTTTGTCGAGTGGTGTTCACAGCATGTCGCGTGATCACTTACTTACGCTACAAAATTGGTTGCAACTACTTGGTTAATTTCGCCGATTGGACGAGATGCTTTGTATACCGTGTTTTCGACACGGACGCGAAGATCCCGTGAACAGGGAGGTACAGTTCGGGGCCCTTTGTAGCACATCATAACCTTAATCCGAGATTGCAGGTCGCGCCCTATTGTTCGAATTCCGAATTGGCCGCCGCCGGCAGCGCCCGCTCCGGTGATTAAATACGGTCGAATGCTGTATTCACCTCGATCCGGAGAGCCAGGGTGAAGGATGGGGAGGGAGCCATGGGCGGGGTACGGGGGCAGGGGCTGGGCAGAGAGGGGGCATAGGGTAATGGTATAGCGTGGGGGCCGCAGCGTGGGGGGTGCGTAGCGTGGGGAGCCGTAGCGTGGGGTGCTGGAGCGGGGGGGCTGTAGGTTGGGGGCGTAGCGTGGGCGTAGTTTGGAGGCGGGCATGGGGTGGGTCATGGGGCGGAGCATTGGGAGGTGGGGCGATGGGAGGCGGGGCATTGAGAGGTGAGGCATTGGGAGGTGGGGTATTGGGATGCGGGACAACGGAAGGCGGGGCATTGGGAAGTGGGGCAATGGGAGGCGGGGTTTTGGGAGGCGGGGCATTGGGATGTGGGGCAATGGGAATCGGAGCAATGGGAATCGGACAAATGGGAGGTGGGGCAATGGGAGGCGGGGCTTTGGGATGTGGGGCAATGGGAGGCGGGGCATTGAGAGGTGAGGCATTGGGAGGCGGGGTATTGGGATGTGGGGAAACGGAAGGCGGGGCATTGGGAAGTGGGGCAATGGGAATCAGACAAATGGGATGTGGGGTAATGGGAGGCGGGGTTTTGGGAGGCGGGGCATTGGGATGTTGGGCAAACGGAATCGGGGCAATGGGAATCGGACAAATGGGAGGTGGGGCAATGGGAGGCGGGACTTTGGGATGTGGGGCAACGGAAGGCAGGGCATTGGCATGTGGGGCAATGGGAATCGGACAAATGGGATGTGGGGCAATGGGAGGCGGGGTTTTGGGAGGCGGGGCATTGGGATGTGGGGCAATGGGAATCGGACAAATGGGATGTGGGGCAATGGGAGGCGGGGTATTGGGAAGTGGGGTAATGGGAAGCGGAGCAATGGGGGCGGGACAATGGTAGGCGGGGTATTGGGATGCGGGGCATTGGGATGTAGGGCAATGTGAGGCGGGGTTTTGAGAGGCGGGGCATGGAGGCGAGGCAGCAAGCAAGAGGGGACGCTCGCCCGCGGCGTCGCTTTGCGTCGACCAAATTCCATGAAGCCGCTTTCGCCCCCCTCCCCTTCCCCACCACCACTCCACCTCTTTCCACAGAAACGACGCGGCGCGGCGCCCATTTAGCCAGATATTTTATTTAAGAAGCATTCCGATGGATCCCGTCCCCTTCCTCCGCTATGTATCGCTGATTAGCTTAGCGGACCTTTGAAGTTCTAATTTCCGGTCCGAGCCTGACGATTCCTGTGATGTAACATATGGCTTTAAGAGGGAATACACTGGTTACATACGCTGGCTCGCGCGCGCCCGCGCACATACAAACACAGCGGGGCCGTGAAGGGAGCGGGAGGGGCGCGAGCAGGGAAGGATCGACTAGCGAGGCGACCAGATGTGGCGAGGCGAGGAGCAGGGGCGGGTAGGGGGAGGAGTGGGTGTTGAGAGGAACAGGCGGTGGGGCGGGTGCGAAGGGGACACGGGGTGGGGGCGACGGGGGCGGTGGAGCATCGTCTGGCGGGGCGAGGAAGAAAACGGGTGGAGGGGAGGGCAGCCGGAAGGAGGAGGGGTGTGGTGCCGAGGGCGTCGCTGTGGGGACGGACTGTTTACGCCGACGAGATCGGGCAGCGCAGCAGCCGATGCGAGGAGGCGGGGTCGGCGGAGGGGGGCGCAGGGGGGAGGGGGAGGGGAAAGGGTGCTGCTGCTGCTGCTGCTGCTCAAAGCGGCCTGCCGGGAATGTTTCGCTCGCGACAAAGGCTCAAAGTGAGGCTGCGCTGCTGAGCCCCCTAGGCCAGCCGAGCGCCACTGGAGCACTAGGGCGGGGGAGGGGGCGTGGCCCGGGCGTGTGGCGGGGAGGGGACCGGCAGTCGAGCAGCAGCAACAGCAGGGCCCCGAGCGGGGTGCGAGGCGGCCGCGGGGGGCGGGAAGGCGCGGCGACAGCTGCCAGAGTGTTTGACGACAACCCCCGGAGTTCACTTTTGTCTTTCCAACTCGTCGGGTGAGAGCTGGGGGGACAGAGGGGAGGAGGAGAAAGAGTCGTTGTTTTACGCCCGGCCAGATTCATGAAACAGTTCGCGACCGAATTAAAAACTTGTGAAAATGTTATCTTTGTCGGACTGACTGTGTTGCTGGCGTTTCTTCCACCGGGTGGAATAAAAGCTAGTGCGAAACACAGGATTAGAATAGAAGTAATAATTTTCAGATGGACAGTTGCGTTGAAACACGATAACTAGGCATTATAATGTGTCACCAAATGTTATTCATTATGTTTATAAATACATGAAATAAGTATAATTAAAATGTAAGTGTTGAATTATTTATCTGACGCTCGATAATCTCTTTACTGTTTTTTTGTGACCTTGTTTGAAAAAGACGATTTTGTCAACACAGGTTTTGTAAACTCGAAGAATTCAAGCACGTAATAGTATAGTGTCACCGTTATGCCAAGCAAGTTTTCTGTAATACCGCGATTGATCGTACCAGCTGAGAGCTTTTGCAATGCATTTCTGACGCGATGAGGAGAAATTCATTTTTGACAAACTCCACTGATTGGTAAATGAAGAGGCAAGGCAATGGTAGAACTCCTAGCTTAATAAAGTGAGGCTTACAAGAATGACGTGGATAGTATTGCTTATTATCAGTACAATTCTTTTCTGTTATTTAAAAGTCTGGGAGCTGTAGAATTTTTTTGCGGGATATTAGGCAGAATTTCAGGCTGGAATGAGCATACGCGAATAATACACAAGCAGTATGAAGGCTGACTGAATTTAAAAGAATTCATAACGCGTAGGATAATGATATTAATTTTGTGTTCATTTTCATAGATATTTCCTATTGAGGTTTGAAAAAATCTCAGGGAGACTCAAAATATTTGTTTCTTGAACATCAATCAATGGAGGGTACAATTGTTTATTTGAAATGGAACCTGGGCAACAAAATTTAATTTTACAGTGACAATGTTAGTTAATTTATAATGAAGATTAAACTCTAAACAAACTAAAAGAATGAGAACAAATAAAAATAGACAAAGCTTCAGCGTCCACAGTAATATCAAGAGCTCGGAGCTTCCTGACTGCGCTCTAGAAGGGTACAGGAAGTATTACGCCCGCGGCTTACTCTATCTCTCCATGTGTGAAAAAAAAGGAAAGACGAAATACTAGGGCTTTGGGATCATCCTGATTATGTGAATGATTATGACTATGATTAGTAAATACAGTAGACTCTAAACAACAATAAATACTCTCTCGCGTGCACCTTCCATCGTTAATTGGGTCATCCTGAGGGGGAGAGACAGTCTACTCAGTGAAAATAGTGCCATCAGTGCACTCTATAGAACACAACGAGAACTACTGTGCCAGTTCGATTTTGGCACTGTATCATTCAAAAGAGACGTATACAAACCAACTCAGCGTTCTATATACATCATTCAATGGGCCGAGACGGTGCGAATCCGGAGGTGGCTCAGCGGCTGAGAAGGTGACCGACAGATAGCACTGCGCCCTGGGCGTTTGAAGAGAGTATTGATCAAGGACTAAACGCTCGTTCATATGAATTGATATAAAGAAAATATTTTGAAGAAACTATATTTTATACACATTTGTGGTGAAAAAATTCTTTGCCTTCCATTTTGTATGTATTCCCATGGTATACTGGCACTACCCTTCTGCCGCCACTGGTTTTACACGATGTTCTTATCCCTCTTGTTATGTAAGTTTTGCTTTTTCATGAAACGTTTAATTTTCATGAAAAGCACATATAACACTGATTCGCCGCAACATTGTTTATTCTCGATACGCGAGTGCACCGCACTTGTGACGACCTGCTGACGGGCTGAGATTCTAATGGCCGAAAATTGGTTAAGATCTCAGGGCAGCACACAATACAGAACAATTATAATTTTCACCCCAATTCCGACAATTAACATATTAGCGATTTTCGTTTATATCCCCAAAATATTTTTCTTCTTTCTTCGACAGTGTTTAACTATATGCAGAGATTTGGCTCTCCGTAAGCACAAAATTCAGCAGATTTTGTAAGAGAAAGTGTCGAGAAAGTGCTGTGCAGAAACGAGAATGATTATGCAAATAAACCTCATCAGTCGGTACGAACCACAGTCTACCCATAAAGCATACGTTCAAGATGGAGGAATTTAAGCCTTCTAATCGTGACGTCACAAACACGATCTCCAGCGCCGAGGCCTGTCATATAGTTGGTATTGCATTGTATTGATAAGCTCCGGACCGGCAAAAATGTAATAGAATCTCTAAGAATATATTATTCTGAAGATTATGGTGTGAGGAATGTTACTTTGAGGCATTGGGCACGCTTCGTTTAGGTGTTATTTAATTATATAGATTTTGACGATGCTGACGAGTGTTACGAGTTGCATTGGACCTGAATATTTAGATTTTCAACAAATCCTTCACATTTTTAAAGTCAAAATGCAATTCCTTACGTCTCCACGAAATTATCTTTCTTTAGTTGTCCTCATTTATAGAGATTAGTCAATCGAAGACGAAGTTGCGGTTTCGCTGGGTTCCACTGGGTCCACTGTTATGGAATGTCATGTACGACAGTCTATTACAAACTGACACCCCATCAGAAACCCAGCTTATACGCTTCAGATGATACCCTAATTATCTGCCATAGCAATGATATCGACGTGCTGGAGATAAAAGTGAACGAAACCCTTCTTAGGGTAAAAAAGTGGCTTGATAGGAGACTCCCATTTATGACTGTGGGAAAAACCGAAGCAATGTTAATTACGGACCTGAGAGCATTCCGTTCCCCAAATATTTGACTGGGGGACGTGAACATCAACTGGAGACGCCAAATAACCTATTTGGCAGTCGCGATAGACCACAGACTCAGCGTTGATCCACACATTAACAAGACTGCGGACAAGGCAGCGAAGAGATACTCCGACCTCTCCACATTAATGCCAAATGTGGGAGGTCCAAAGGAAGCGAAGCGTAGAATGATCTCTTGTGCAGTTCATTCCCAACTGCTATGAGTGGCCCCAGTGTGAGCTGACAAACTCGGTAAAGTCTGCGTGAGATAGAAGTACTCGCAAGTACAAAGGAGGTTGGCGCTGAGAATAGTGTCAGCCTACCGCACTGTCTCTGACAGCGCAGTAGGGGTACTGGCCAATGTACCTCCCGTGGACCTGTTGGCGGAAGAACAGAAAGCGATCTAACCCCGTGAAGCTATCTGATCCCGTTCGAGACGGACCTCTGCGAGGGACGAAAGAGGACATCACGAAGACGTCATGGACCGCTCTCCTGGAAGAATGGCAAGCTAGGTGGGACAGGGACATCAAAGGAAGGTGGACGTACGTGATATCACTCACCGTGGTTCAGCAGAAACCATGGGGAAGAAAATTACTGCCTGCCCCAAGTGCTTTCGGGACACGGCCGCTTTAAACCTTGTCTGTTGAGGTTTAAAAGAGTAGTAGACCCCAAATGTGGATTTTGTGGGTACGAAGACGATTATGCCATGCGTACTATACAATGCGTGGCCTGACATATTCAGAGATGAAAACATAACGGAAGCCTTGGGTGTGTGTCCCCATCAAACACGGTGAAACTTACGCTCAAATCAAGTAAAGAGTGAAGCATAATACAAGAGTTCATCACGTTCATCATGAAAAGAATAGAAAGGCTCCGTATTTAACTTGGGGTTTTAGCCAAGCTACCCGCCCTTCTCTCCATGAACGAATGTATCGTGACGGATCCCGTGGAAAGAGGTATGGAGCACAAAAAGAGAAAATTAAGAAATAATAATATAATAATAATAAATAATAATAATAATAATAATAATAATAATAATAATGACAACAATAACAATAAAGTCCGGCCCCGTGGCGCAGGCTGTTGCACCAGCCGTCATCTGCGCCAAGAAGTCTACAGGTTCGAGTCCTGCTTAGGCATGGTTGTATTTGTGATTGTCCCTTCACCGCTCATCGTCAACCTGTCACCTCATAATTCAATAATTAAAGACTTCATAACCTTGTATTTCCGCGGGATACAGCCGAAAAACTGATCCCCATAATGACATACGTTAATCTTTCTGCAGGATAGACTATGACCAGACCACAAAAGAGAACGTGTAGCGCAGTCAGATACTCTAATAATAATACAAATAATAATTTCAGGCGATTATATATATATATATATATATATATATATATATATATATATATATATATATATATATTAATATATATATATATATATATATATATATATTAATACATTTAAACACATTGATGAAAGGGTATGTATCGGTGTGCACCTCCATTCATCTCTGTGCTCGCTTATCGGTACCGCGACCCCGCTGTCCAGTCATTGCACACCTCGGGACTGCACGGGTCTGCAGTTGGCGTGCGCGAAAACGCGGCCCACTCAATAAGCATTTTGGATGCCGCGCAATCTGATAAAAATCAGTCGGACGCGAAATTGTTTTTGCCGATTCCAGGCCGTCAGGCCCGCGCGCCCGTTCGTCTGTTCGCCCGGCTGCAGCAGCGGTGCGCGCCCGGTTCTGTCCGTAGAAGCTGCTTTGTGGAGCAACAATCGCGTTGCGATTTGATGAATGCTGACCCGACAGACTATAAATGGGTCCGCGGCGAGCTGTGCCAGACCGGACGCAATCGCTTACATCGGCCGCAGGATGGATTAAGCTCGGCGAGGTTGAGTCGCCTGTGCACACTCGAGCCGCGCCATTAAACCCACGTGGACTTAAACGTGGGACTTAAACGTGGGACTTAAACGTGGGACTTGAACGTGGGACTTGAACGTGGGACTTGAACGTGGGACTTGAACGTGGGACTTGAACGTGGGACTTGAACGTGGGACTTGAACGTGGGACTTGAACGTGAGACTTGAACGTGGGACTTGAACGTGGGACTTGAACGTGGGACTTGAAAGTGAGACTTGAACGTGGTACTTGAAAGTGAGACTTTAAGTGAGACTCAGTGAGACTTTCAGTGAGACTTTAAGTGAGACTTTCAGTGAGACTTTCAGTGAGACTTTCAGTGAGACTTTCAGTAAGACTTTCAGTGAGACTTTACGTGAGACTTTACGTGAGACTTTACGTGAGACTTTCAGTGAGACTTTACGTGAGACTTTACGTGAGACTTTACGTGAGACTTTACGTGAGACTTTACGTGAGACTTTACGTGAGACTTTACGTGAGACTTTACGTGAGACTTTACGTGAGACTTTACGTGAGACTTTACGTGAGACTTTACGTGAGACTTTACGTGAGACTTTACGTGAGACTTTCAGTGAGACTTTCAGTGAGACTTTACGTTAGAAAATGGACTTAAATGGACAAAATGCCAAATGACTAATCGACTTGACTTTAATGGATTATAATCCACTTTAATCAATTATAATGGATTAATTGGACTAAAATGGACTTTAATGAACTAAAATGGACTTTAATGAACTAAAATGGACTTTAATGGATTAAAATGGACTTGAATGGATTAAAATGGACTTTAATGGGTTAAAATAGACTCCATGGACTAAAATGGACTTAATAGACTAAAATGGACTTAATAGACTAAAATGGACTTAATAGACTAAAATGGACTTAATAGACTAAATGGACTTAATAGACTAAATGGACTTAATAGACTAAATGGACTTAATAGACTAAATGGACTTAATAGACTAAATGGACTTAATAGACTAAATGGACTTTATTGGACTTTAATGGATTGCAATGGACTTTAATGGCTTAAAGTGGACTTTAATGGACTAAAATGAACTTTAGTGGACTGAAATGGAATAAATGGACTAAAATGGACTTTAATACCTTAACGTGGACTTAAATGGGCTATGATGGACTTTAATAACTAAAATGGACTGTAATGGACCGTAATGGACTGTATTTTACTTTAATGGACTAAAATGAACTTAAATGGTCTAAATAGATTAAAATGGGTTAAAATGAACCTTAATGTACTTTAATGGACTTTAAAGGACTTTAAAGGGCTTTAGTTGACTAAAATCGACTTTAATGGACTAGATGGACTAAAATGGATTAAAATGGACTTTAATGGACTTTAATGAACTAAAATGGACTTTAATGGATTAACATGGACTTTATTGGATTAACATGGACTTTATTGGATTAACATGGACTTTATTGGATTAACATGGACTTTATTGGATTAACATGGACTTTATTGGATTAACATGGACTTTATTGGATTAACATGGACTTTATTGGATTAACATGGACTTGAATGGATTAAAATGGACTTTAATGGATTAAAATAGACTTTAATGAACTAAAATGGACTTTAATAAAATGGAACTAAAATGGACTTTAATGAACTAAAATGGACTTTAATGAACTAAAATGGACTTTAATGAACTAAAATGGACTTTAATGAACTAAAATGGACTTTAATGAACTAAAATGGACTTTAATGAACTAAAATGGACTTTAATGAACTAAAATGGACTTTAATGAACTAAAATGGATTTTAATGGATTGACATGGACTTTATTGGATTGACATGGACTTTATTGGATTGACATGGACTTTATTGGATTGACATGGACTTTATTGGATTGACATGGACTTTATTGGATTGACATGGACTTGAATGGATTAAAATGGACTTGAATGGATTAAAATGGACTTTAATGGATTAAAATGGACTTTAATGGATTAAAATGGACTTTAGTTGATTAACATGGATTTAATGGATTAATATGGACTTGAATGGATTAAAATGGACTTTAATGGATTAAAATAGACTAAATGGACTAAAATGGACTAAATAGACTAAAGTTAACTTTAATGGACTTTAATGGACTTTATTGGACTTTAATGGACTGAAATGTAAAAAGTTGACTAAAATGGGAAAATTTGACTAAAATGGACTTTATTGGACTTTAATGGATTAAAATGGACTAAAATGGACATTAATGGTCTAAATGGATTAAAATAGGTTAAAATGACTTTAATGTACTTTAATGGACTAAAATGGACTTTAAAGGACTTTATTGGACTAAAATGGACTTTAATGGACTAAAATGGACTAAAACTGATTAAAACGGACTTTAATGGACTTTATTGGATTAAAATGGACTTTAATGGACTTTAATGGACTTTATTGCACTTTATTGGACTTTATTGGACTTTATTAGACTTTATTAGACTTTATTAGACTTTATTGGACTTTATTGGACTTTATTGGACTTTATTGGACTTTATTGGACTTTATTGGACTTTATTGGACTTTAATGGACTTTATTGGACTTTAATGGAGTTTAATGGACTTTAATGGACTATAATGGACTTTAATGGACTTAACGCGAGACTTAACGCGAGACTTAACGCGAGACTTAACGCGAGACTTAACGCGAGACTTAACGCGAGACTTTAAGTGAGACTTTAAGTGAGACTTTAAGTGAGACTTTACGTGAGAAAATGGACTTAAATGTACAAAATGCCAAATGCCTAATCGACTTGACTTTAATGGATTATAATCCACTTTAATCAATTATAATGAATTAAAGTGGACTAAAATGGACTTTAATGAACTAAAATGGACTTTAATGGATTAAAATGGACTTTAATGGATTAAAATGGACTTTAATGGATTAAAATGGACTTTAATGGATTAAAATGGACTTTAATGGATTAAAATGGACTTTAATGGATTAAAATGGACTTTAATGGATTAAAATAGACACCATGGACTAAAATGGACTTTTTAAATGGACTTTAATGGATTAAAATGGACTTTAATGGATTAAAATGGACTTTAATGGATTAAAATGGACTTTAATGGATTAAAATGGACTTTAATGGATTAAAATGGACTTTAATGGATTAAAATGGACTTTAATGGATTAAAATGGACTTTAAATGGACTTTAATGGATTAAAATGGACTTTAATGGATTAAAATGGACTTTAATGGATTAAAATGGACTTTAATGGATTAAAATGGACTTTAATGGATTAAAATAGACACCATGGACTAAAATGGACTAAATAGACTAAAATTGACTTAATAGACTAAATGGGCTTTATTGTACTTAAATGGATTGAAATGGACTTTAATGGCTTAAAGTGGACTTTAATGGACTAAAATGATTTCTAGTGGACTCAAATGGAATAAATGGACTAAAATGAACTAAAATGGACTTAATACCTTAAAGTGGACTTAAATGGGCTATGATGGACTTTAATAACTAAAATGGTTTGTAATGGACCATAATGGACTGTATTTTACTTTAATGGACTAAAATGGACTAAAATGAACTTTAATGGTCTAAATGGATTAAAATGGGTTAAAATGAACCTTAATGTACTTTAATGGACTTTAAAGGATTTTAAAGGGCTTTAGTTGACTAAAATCGAGACTTAACGCGAGACTTAACGCGAGACTTAACGCGAGACTTAACGCGAGACTTAACGCGAGACTTAACGCGAGACTTAACGCGAGACTTAACGCGAGACTTAACGCGAGACTTAACGCGAGACTTTAAGTGAGACTTTAAGTGAGACTTTACGTGAGAAAATGGACTTAAATGTACAAAATGCCAAATGCCTAATCGACTTGACTTTAATGGATTATAATCCACTTTAATCAATTATAATGAATTAAAGTGGACTAAAATGGACTTTAATGAACTAAAATGGACTTTAATGGATTAAAATGGACTTAATGGATTAAAATGGACTTTAATGGATTAAAATGACTTTAATAGACTAAATGGACTTAATAGACTAAATGGACTTAATAGACTAAATGGACTTAATAGACTAAATGGACTTAATAGACTAAATGGACTTTATTGGACTTTAATGGATTGCAATGGACTTTAATGGCTTAAAGTGGACTTTAATGGACTAAAATGAACTTTAGTGGACTGAAATGGAATAAATGGACTAAAATGGACTTTAATACCTTAACGTGGACTTAAATGGGCTATGATGGACTTTAATAACTAAAATGGACTGTAATGGACCGTAATGGACTGTATTTTACTTTAATGGACTAAAATGAACTTAAATGGTCTAAATAGATTAAAATGGGTTAAAATGAACCTTAATGTACTTTAATGGACTTTAAAGGACTTTAAAGGGCTTTAGTTGACTAAAATCGACTTTAATGGACTTGATGGACTAAAATGGATTAAAATGGACTTTAATGGACTTTAATGAACTAAAATGGACTTTAATGGATTAACATGGACTTTATTGGATTAACATGGACTTTATTGGATTAACATGGACTTTATTGGATTAACATGGACTTTATTGGATTAACATGGACTTTAATGGACTTTATTGGACTTTAATGGACTAAAATGGAAAAAGTTGACTAAAATGGGAAAATTGACTAAAATGGACTCTATTGGACTTTAATGGATTAAAATGGACTTTAATGGACTAAAATGGACTTTAATGGTCTAAATGGATTAAAATGGGTTAAAATGACTTTAATGTACTTTAATGAACTAAAATGGACTTTAATGAACTAAAATGGACTTTAATGAACTAAAATGGACTTTAATGAACTAAAATGGACTTTAATGAACTAAAATGGACTTTAATGAACTAAAATGGACTTTAATGAACTAAAATGGAATTGAATGAACTAAAATGGAATTGAATGAACTAAAATGGACTTTAATGAACTAAAATGGACTTAAATGAACTAAAATGGACTTTAATGAACTAAAATGGACTTTAATGAACTAAAATGGACTTTAATGAACTAAAATGGACTTTAATGAACTAAAATGGACTTTGATGAACTAAAATGGACTTTAATGAACTAAAATGGACTTTAATGAACTAAAATGGACTTTAATGAACTAAAATGGACTTTAATGAACTAAAATGGACTTTAATGAACTAAAATGGACTTTAATGAACTAAAATGGACTTTAATGAACTAAAATGGACTTTAATGAACTAAAATGGACTTTAATGAACTAAAATGGACTTTAATGAACTAAAATGGACTTTAATGAACTAAAATGGACTTAAATGAACTAAAATGGATTTTAATGGATTAACATGGACTTTATTGAATTGACATGGACTTGAATGGATTAAAATGGACTTGAATGGATTAAAATGGACTTGAATGGATTAAAATGGACTTGAATGGATTAAAATGGACTTTAATGGATTAAAATAGACTTTAATGAACTAAAATGGACTTTAATGGATTAAAATGGACTTTAATGGATTAACATGGACTTGAATGGATTAAAATAGACTAAATGGACTAAAATGGACTTGAATGGATTAAAATGGACTTGAATGGATTAAAATGGACTTGAATGGATTAAAATCGACTAAATGGACTAAAATGAACTAAAATGGACTAAATGGACTAAATGGACTAAAATGGACTAAATAGACTAAAGTGAACTTTAATGGACTTTAATGGACTTTATTGGACTTTAATGGATTAAAATGGACTTTAATGGATTAAAATAGACTTTAATGAACTAAAATGGACTTTAATGGATTAAAATGGACTTAATGGATTAACATGGACTTGAATGGATTAAAATAGACTAAATGGACTAAAATGGACTTGAATGGATTAAAATGGACTTATATGGATTAAAATGGACTTGAATGGATTAAAATGGACTTGAATGGATTAAAATAGACTAAATGGACTAAAATGAACTAAAATGGACTAAATGGACTAAATGGACTAAAATGGACTAAATAGACTAAAGTGAACTTTAATGGACTTTAATGGACTTTAATGGACTTTAATGGACTTTAATGGACTTTAATGGACTTTATTGGACTTTAATGGACTAAAATGCAAAAAGTGGACTAAAATGGATAAAATTGACTGAAATGGACTTTATTGGACTTTAATGGATTAAAATGGACTTTAATGGACTTTAATGGTCTAAATGGATTAAAACGGGTTAAAGTGAACTTTAATGTACTTTAATGGACTTTAAAGGACTTTATTGGACTAAAATGGACTTTAATGGATTATATGGACTAAAATGGGTTAAAATGGATTTTAATGGATTAACATGGACTTAAATGGATTAACATGGACTTGAATGGATTAAAATGGACTTTAATGGATTAAAATAGACTAAATGGACTAAAATGGACTAATATGGACTAAATAGACTAAAATGGACTTTATTGGACTTTAATGGATTGAAATGGACTTTAATGGCTTAAAGTGGACTTTAATGGACTAAAATGGACTTTAGTGGACTAAAATGGAATAAATAGACTAAAATGAACTAAAATGGACTTTAATGGTTTAAAATAGACTTAAATGGGCTATGATGGACTTTAATGGCTAAAATGGACTTAAATGACTAAAATGGACCGTAATGGACTGTATTTTACTTTAATGGACTAAAATGAACTTTAATGGACATTAATGGACTTAAATGGACTAAAATGGAAAAAGTGGACTAAAATGAAAAAAATGACTAAAATGGACTTTATTGGACTTTAATGGATTAAAATGGACTTTAATGGATTAAAATGGACTTTAATGGTCTAAATTGATTAAAATGGGTTAAAATGAACTTTAATTGACTAAAATGGACTTTAATGGACTAGATGGACTAAATGGGTTAAAATGGACTAAAATGGACTTAATTGGACTAAAATTGACTTTAATGGACTTTATTGGACTAAAATGGAATAAATGGACTAAAATAGACTAAAATACACTAAAATAGAATAAATGGACTAAAATGGACTAAAATGGACTAAAACTGATTAAAACGGACTTTAATGGACTTTATTGGACTTTATTGGATTAAAATGGACTTAAATGGACTTTATTGGACTTTATTGGACTTTATTGGACTTTATTGGACTTTAATGGACTTTAATGGACTTTAATGGACTTTAATGGACTTTAATGGACTTTAATGGACTTTAATGGACTTTAATGGACTATAATGGACTATAATGGACTTTAATGGACTATAATGGACTTTAATGGACTATAATGGACTTAAAATAGACTTTACGCGACTTACAACGCGGACTAAAACTTGGGACATGGTTCGCGAATTAATTTTTCTAGTTTTAATTTTCTTTTCCAATGCAATTTAAATTTCCCTTGCAAGAAAAAGTCTTCGGTGTCGCTAGTTGGAGCTGACAGAGACAGCGCTAAAAATTCAGTTCTTGCATTTGTGAGGCAGTATACAATTAACATGTAGTAGTTACAGGCCTTTATATTACCAAGGAACATTCAAAATATTTCATAATTCATATTACTCTTGCATTCTTTTTATTTTTTGCGTATTACAGTTTGTATTACTATTCTTTTTATTTGTTTCATTACGAATTTTTGAAGTTGTTTTGCTCATCTTACAAAATCGTCTTCAACATTAAAATTAGACCCACCTTGTTTCTTCTAAAATACTACGCATTCCAGGTTATAAGTGCTACAGAGCAGATCGCCCCAAGAATACTCCAGCCGGCAGAGTTATGATCCTGATCAAAACTAACATTAGTAGTTGCCCCAGTTTCTTGCCCTTCACGCCAGGAGTAGAAACAATATCAGCGAAGGTTTCCCTCATGAGTGGTGACTTAATAGTTATCTCGGCATACAAACCAACCGAGGTCACAATTTTGGACACTTTTCTCTTCAAATATTCCCTGTATTTTGTTGGGAGATCTGAACGCAAAACACACGTCCTGGGGTTGCAAAACCAATTCTTCAGACGGAATATATTTACACAATCAATGTCAAAATTACAATTTAAAAGTTATTGCTCCGTTCGATCCCACTCACTTTCCATACAATTCGAATTGCATCCCCGACATCCTAGACATAGCCATTACCAATTCAAATATTCCATTAGTCCCCTACTCTATCTCAGAGCTGGATTCTGATCATAATCCGGTTATTTTAACTGCCATGACAACTCGACCAATTATAAATAGTCTACCAAGTTTAAATACTCACAAAGTTAACTGGAAGAAGTTTCGACAACATCTCGCATCATATATCCCTCCTATTAAACAGTTAACAACGCAATCGGAAATTGATGAATCCATCTTCATTCTGACTAATGCTATTATCAATTCTATCCAAACTTCTTCCCCAAGCACTTTACAGACAACTCGCGCTTTAAATTATCCTCAGCTCCCGGAAGACATCCAAATACTGATAATAAGAAAGAACAAAGTAAAACGTTTTTGGACTAAACATAAGATTACCTCACTTAAAATCAGAGTACAATTACCTAATCAGACTTGTCCGCAACGCATTAGACTCATTCCACCTTGAGAAATACAAAAAATACGTTGCAGACCTAAATCCAATGGCTCCTTGTGGAAAGCTACACGCAGGTTGTTAGGAACTAAATCAAACATTCCAATTTTGAAAAATGGCAACATGACAGCTCATAGCGATAAAGAGAAAGCCGAAATGCTTGCTGATTACTTTACCTCAACCTTCCAAACTCACAACATTCGGGAAGAATTTCATAATGAAGTCATTGAATTTAATAGTTCCCCTACTTTCGACACACCAAGATTCCAAGATTCCTTTTATAACTCCCCATGAAGTATATCATACCATTAAAAACTTACCGGCAAGGAAATCACCAGGTCATGATCGTATCAGCTCCATTGTTTTGAAAAATGTCCCCGGAAGCGCCATAGCATTTCTAACCAACATATATAACTCGGTGCTAAGGGCAGGATATTTCCCCAGTTCCTGGAAACATTCCGTAATAATTTCTGTACCAAAACCCAACAAAAACCATGCCAACCCTACTAGTTACAGACCCATCAGTCTCATTCCCATTTTGTCAAAAATTAAAAAAAATTATTACTAAAGTGTCTCCGTAAAGTTATATATCAAAACAACATTATTCCTCCCTTTCAGTTTGGTTTCTCCCCAAGTCCCTCCACAAGCCACCAATCACTGCGTTTAACTGAAAATATTCACGAAGCATTTCACTCTGGACATCATTTATTAGCAGTCTTCGTCGATGTCACTCAAGTATTCGACAGGGTCTGGTACGAAGGAATCATATATAAACTAAGAAAACTAGGTATACCGAAATATTTAACCAACGCCATATCCAATTTCATTAAAGACCGTAGACCCAATTTCATTAAAATGGGCTCAACCTTCTCTTCACCACGAAATAGTTCAGCAGGAGTTCCACAAGGTTCCCCGTTGTCGCCAGTCCTCTTTAATATATTCATTTCAGACATTACAACGCACCCTAATGTACACACTGCCCTTTTTGCAGACGATACTGTTATTTTTGCTTCTGACCAATATCTCAATACCACAAGGAATTTAATTCAGACACACCTCACAACTATTCAAACATGGTGCAGAAACTGGAAAATCAAGATAAATCCAAACAAATCCACATCCAAAGTTTTCACGCTATGATTTCCAGCCTTCCCACTCCCACTAAAATTTGACTCGGCAGTAATACCATAGTGCTCCTCAACCGCCCCAGTCCGTTATCTAGGTGTCCTAATGGACACCAGATTGACTTGGAAAGACCACATCACCTCCAAGGTGAACGAATCTAATAGACGTCTAGGTATTCTTCGACCAGTAATCAACCGACACTCATCATTAAAGCTCCACTCTGCTCTCCTTAGATATAAAGCCACTTTACGTCCATTACTTAGTACGCTTGTCCAGTCTGGTGCAATGCCGCCCCTACAACCATCAACAAAATCCAAATATTCCAAAATATGTTCCTCAGAACTGCAGGTAACGCACCTGGGTTTATAAGCAACACTAACCTTCACAAAGACCTAGCCATAGAGCCCGTCCTAACATAAATCATTAAACTTCCCTCATCATACTTCCAAAATCTACCCTCAGTTACCGGTGCTTCCCACTACAACATAGGTAAAGAGCATCCCGTAGAAACTCGTCTCCGCAACCGACTCCTCTTCCACATCTTCCTCCGGAAACTGGCTGATATAAGATAATGAAATAAATAGTCCTTCCATAAAAAGTCAACAATATGTATTCCTCCACTTTATCATTCGTACTTCAATCTATGTTTAATGGGAGGTGGCCGTAGCCACCCCCTTCGCATATTTTCGTCTGAAAATGCTCGCTCCTAACAACTGAAAAGCCATATGGCTGAGCGTTGTATAATCAGCTCACTCTGTTAAATAAATAAATTAAAACATTGAATTTGACTACGTGAAAGGGGCGAAATATTTTTCGAAATAGTAAGCACACGTTGATATTGTTGGGTGCGGAGTGCGTGGATATGTGAATGTTGATTGTATTAATATGATTTAAGTTGTTCAACAAAAAAGATTTGTGTTATTGTGAATTGAAGTTGAATGCAGGTGAGCGTATTGTGTAAATTACACGTTGATTGTGTAGTTCCATCAGGTGAAAAGGCGAACCTAACTGAAAATGTATTAGTTATACATCTAACTATTTATAAATCAATGTACGTGCCATAAAATCACGAATTTCTAATCGCTTATACCGTATGGTATTTCTGTTTATTTCGGTTTATCAAAAACGCATCTCCCGTAAATAAATAAATAAATAAATAAATATATGAAGTATTTCCCAATATTTTATTTATCTAACTTCGACCCTTACACCACACACACATACACAGTTTTTATCTGTCTTGTCATATATTAAGCAAATAGATAAAAACGTAATGGTGACCAATAAAACTCAATGAAACAAATAATTTGACTGCGTAATGAGAATCTTGAAACCGTCAGGACCAAAATGCACTCTTCACATTAAGGTCAGATATTAAATTACATCTTATGCAGTTGTAACATAATTGGAAGGCGAAGAATTACTATTGTTCATTCTTAATAATCACGGGCGTTCGTGGCACGATGCTTCGTCATTTTGCATTTTCATCCTTTCCGCCGAGATACTCTAATCTTCAAAGGCGCCATCTTCGCCAAGAACCTTGAAGCCTTCTTTTCAGTTTTTGAACGTCAGCGGCCTAGTTCTATATCGGTGGTTTGGTGGCAGGGCTGATACGGTCGGGTGTACTTTATTGAACGAAGCCTTAAAAAGATTTCCATGGAATTTCTACAGGCAAATACGCAGGCTTAACTGGAAGGTCTCCTTTTTTCCTCCCGTAGTCTTCCCTTTATAGGAGTACATTACATGGCCCATATTGCCAGCCATAAATATGTCTATATGAAAGATCGTAGAATTTTTTAACTTCCTCTTCCAGTCAACTTAGCAAGTTTTATCCCTTCCTCCCTTTCTTTACCAAGAACGAATTATTTCCCTGTTCACTCCTATGCGATAACCCTCAATGAAAGTGGGAAATTCACAAGCGCGGTTCGGAAGGATAGGATTTCGAGTGCAGGAAGCTTGTTAATGTCTCGCTATCGTAAAACTCCTTTCATACGCTGACAGTGCTTTCAAACAGTTCTTCTCTTTCTCTGTGAAAGATGACTTTACACAATAACAGAGGAATTGCAGATTGCACATGATTATAGAACATACCCGAAATATCATCACGGAAGAAGACGACGACCTTCAATGGTCGTCAAAGACAACTTAACGATGATTATCGATCTCAAATGAATTGTACTCTGAAAGTGTTTCCGAAAGTATCTATTGCGATGTCGTGGAACAGATATTACCAAACTTCTAAACGTCATCACTCTGCTGACTGACTACGTGCATAAGTATAATTGCGATTTTTCTCATAATTTGTTTGTTTGTTGTCATAATTTTTAAGTTGATGCGTTTGAATTGAATTTTCTATGGGCAATTAT
This sequence comes from Teleogryllus occipitalis, assembly GCA_011170035.1. Taxonomy (NCBI): domain Eukaryota; kingdom Metazoa; phylum Arthropoda; class Insecta; order Orthoptera; family Gryllidae; genus Teleogryllus; species Teleogryllus occipitalis. Next base: position 102,238 of record BLKR01002377.1, read on the forward strand.
GCTAATCCTCTAATAGAAACTACGAAATTAACCTTCACAGAGTCTTTTATAATAATAATAATATTGTAATAAGAAAATAAACATGCACATAGAGCTAAACCACCACACTATCTTATCAAACAGAATTGTACTCATGATACAATTATTGTAGGATAGTGTGGTGGATTTACTCTATGTGCATGTTTGTTTTTTCTGTATGAACAATAATCGAAAAAATAATTATCAATTACTTTTATCGCCTGTTATTTATATTTATTAATATTTACTTAAATTACATTCTGCCAAATTAACGAAATCACGTTTTTCGTCAGTAATTTTTGGTTTTCAATTTCTGACTACATTATAAATTTACTATTTCGTTTATTATCTACCTTCAGAATATCTTGTTGGAGAAATCTCTCTACCGTTGTTAAATCTCTCAATACCGAATATAGTCTGATTATACGGAATCTCTAGTACTACAAATCGAAAAGACCTAATGGGTTTGTAGGTGAAATGTCCGAATGTAAACGATTTTCAATGGATCCCGAAATATTTACATATTGCAAGAATCATCAGGAACAGCCCCTTCGGAGATGAAGGCCTGGCATGAAGGGTGACGAAGTAGCCTAAATAAGGTGCCCTCAGATCCTTCCTTCTCCATTACATCGTGAACCTTCTCGTTCTGATCCTCGTTCTCCTACATATTTTTTCTCCTTCTCTTTGTCGTCGTTGATCTCTTTCCTCGTCCTTCTCCTCCCAATCATGGCCCTTTTTCTAGTTTTCCTCCTTTTCCTTTTCTTTCCCCTTTCGCTGAAGTTTGTTACTTTAAACCCGAACTATGTCCTGATTCAGCATGAACTGTATGCAATATTACTGAGGTCTCTCGTCAAATCAACTGTAGCAGCATACGATGCTCAGGTGATGTACTCCGGTACATCGATACAGGACACCCAAAAAAGGAACAAGACAAACCCATGTCCCAGAAATTGGATTCCACTACCTTATGCATTTGCAGAATCTGAGCGCACTGTAACCACTTCATCATTGCGAGTAGAAGCTCTTCTTTTGCCTACTGTGATGTGTTTTTAGTCACAAGTGTGTACCACCTAGTCATTTGAAGTTCTATAACTACATTGATGTTGTTATGTGGAGATAGCTATGTGGCCGAGGCACCAAACGGATCAATGCGAGGCGGGTGAGAGATGAATGTAGGAGAAAGGCCAAGCGGGGGACGGACAGGGTGTGGACTCCGCGCGAGAAAACGACGGGATCAGCAGCAACTAAGGAGGAGGAGGCAAGGCGGCGAGAAAACGACCTGCGTTGGGTCGAGAGGGGCTGGGCCATGGCGGGAGAGGGGCAGAGCCGTGGGAGGAGAGGGGCGGGGCCATAGCGGGAGAAGGGTCGGGCTGTGGATGGGCCGAGCAGCGTCGGGCCATGGGGAGACGGGAGGAGTGCTGCGCGGGAGAGGAGCTCGTCTCCCATGACGAACCGGGCGGTGACGAGAGGCGGGCCGGGCAGGGACAGAAGGGAGCATTAGGTTGAGCGCGGTGGGAGGGGCTGGGCCATGGCGGGAGAGGGGCTGAGCCATGGGAGGAGAGGGGCGGGGCCATGGCGGGAGAAGGGTCGGGCTGTGGATGGGCCGAGCAGTGTCGGGCCATAGGGAGACGGGAGAAGTGCTGGACGGGAGAGGAGCTCGTCTCCCGTGACGAACCGGGCGGTGACGAGAGACGGGCCGGGCAGGGACAGAAGGGAGCATTAGGTTGAGAGGGATGGGCCGAGGCCGGGAGAGGCTGGGCGGTGCAGGGAAGCGAGGGGTGGCGCAGCCTTGATGGAACATGGAAGAGGGTGGGCGCGGGGGCCGGGCGTGGGCGGGGCGCGCCGCTGATCGTATCGGAATCGCCGTTATGCTAATGCAGGCTGTACGCGGAGCGGTGCCGCTTGGCCCGGAGCAGCCTGACGCCGCCGCCACCACCACCGCCACACGCCCCTCTGCTCTTCTCCCCTCCCTACCCGTCCCTCGCCGTGGGGCCATGATCTTATGATCGCCTTTTGCCACGTGGCGGGGCCTCGTGCTTTAAGCAGAACTCCTCGCAGGCGTCTGGCTGCACTGAGCCGGTGCGGTAGAAAGTTGTTGGAGAAATCATCGACATCGTTATCACATGTCCATTGATGTTTTCGCTGGAAAAGACGTTTGCGAGCCAGCACTAATTTTACTGTCGTCTCTAGACGTATTCATAGTTTCTTCTGTGCCTTTTGTTTATGTCAACAACACCTGTGTAAAATTAGAACATCACATTGATGGAATTTCTGCAGTAAACGAAATTGTAATTGATTTTGAGAGGAAACTATTAGAAAGACGACCAATAAATACTTTTAGAAGAATATTAACAACGAAATGCAGTGTGTTGTAAAAATACTAAATTGTATGATTATGGAGATGGAGGGTTTAATTAATGCTCGTTGAAACAAACGCCTATTATTAATGTAAATAATTATGAAAAAAGATGGCATTGGTTTCCTAAGGAGGAACGAATATATGAAATTGCGTCGTGCATATGAGTACTTTAATAAATTAAAGTGTCATTACTATTTTAGTACTACTGTAGATTACAGGAAAAATTTTGGAAAAAACAATGAATTTCTCATCGGATGGCTCAAACAACACGTTAAAAATGATTATTTTAAAGATTATGTTGCAAGTTCAACACACTGGTAAACTAGATACTTTTCGTTTCAGACATGCTCTCAATATTTATTAGAAAAGGTGCATCAATTCTTCTTAGGTGTTTACTCATATTTCGTACTACACTTAACAGCACTTCTGATCACCAAACGAGCTTTGAATTTGAAATTATTTTTTTAAATTATAAAACTATTCTTATTAATGTAAAATGTAATCAATAGATTTATCGATTCTCTGCCTTGGAAGAAAACGTATATTGTGAAACATGAGAAGTGGTGCAATACATTATATGTATTTATATAGATAAAACTATTATTTTGGACCAGTATAACACAAATATTTCTTATTGTGCCTTTTGAAATCAATTTTAAAGAGACCATAAAATTAAGAACAATATTCAAATCAAAACACAACCTAATATACATCTAATTAAATGTAACTTAAATTTCATTTTGATGTACTGATTATTGTTCTTAATTGTATGGTTTTCTACATTTCTGTAAATTAAATAAATATTTATCTAAAACTATTGGTTGAAGATTGTTTTATCTATATTATATTTAGACGTTAACTACAGTTGTTACATATTTATGTAATTCAAATGCACAAACGCCATGTACAAGTATATTGCACAAGTTCCTTGTACTTCCCATTACGTGCATCGAAAAACAAAAACCATAGATTGAAACAGGTTATTCATAATCTTCTAAGTATTTGACTTTCGATGCTCGGTTACATGATTGATTTTCTAAAAATAACGGCAATTTAAATGTATGGCACAGTTTTCAGCAATAACGTAAACATACGTAAACTAACACGAGGCGAGTGAAAAAGTGAGGAAACAACAGAGTATAATCGAGCGGAAAATAGTGTTCCAAGAGGAAAATGAAAACGGATGATGCATACATGATTAGTGCCGTTATTCCGAGCTGTTTGTTTGCTAGCGGGGAGGTTGTTCAGGAACATATTCGCTGGCTGTGGGAGAGAGGACATAGGTCATACATCAGCCCGAGCCTTTCTCGCATCGCCCCACCCTCTTCTCTTAAGTGCGGCGTTGCGGCTTGTTATTTAAGTCGCTCCCTAAATCAGACGTCTAGACAACTTGGTTGCCTAGTAATTCCTCTGGAAGATTTGATTCAGCGACAAATGCTTGCGCTAAACTAATAGATTAAGTGAAAACGGCACTTTGGTTTTGGAACAATTCTGATATATAACGGGCCTCCCATAAACAGTCGAGAGTTAATAACAGCAATCATCAATGTAATTCTTTATTAACAATGTTTCCTCAACTTTCAGCACATTGTACTTTATATTTCAGGCGACTTTAGAATGAATTATGTGTGTCAATTAACAAAAAAAACTTCCATAAAAGTAAAGTTATTATATTTTACTTTTATTGTTTGTTTAACGCTAGCAATACCAACGGAGGACATGTCCAAGGGTGTCTGGTGGGGGGGAACTCGGCTGCTTACTGCTTACGTTTTAATTAAATTGAAGTATTACATATTTTTGTAAATTAATTATTTGAATCATTATTTAATATACCTGCCATTAGAACAAAATAGTATTTCATTCAATAATGAAATAAAAATTTCGCCACAACATTCACATTTGGCATTAATGACAAAATCTTTGTTTTGCATATTTGTGTAAAATAATCGACAACGAATCTTTATAGATTATCTTTGTATGTAACTACATTATACTAAGACATTAAATACAATATTTCCAAAATATATTCAGAAATTTTTTCTTGTGGAGTTCCTGAATCGAAGTCGAAACCTCGACATTTTCTCTACAATCCAAAGCGTTGTAAAAACTCAAATTCTAGCAAACACTTGAAAAATGGCATCATATTTAGAACAAAAAGCACATCATACACTATCAATTATTTTCCTCTTTTAAAAAATTGAAACTTACAAAGGAACAATCATCGGTGGGCTCCAGATCTACCCCCGTTAATAATGCTAGGGTTAACACTCGAAACAGATTTAGAATAAATATTTCCTTATAAACATCGGTGAATCGAAGGTTTCTTGAAAATAAACGAAAGCAGATGCGTCTTTTGATAAGGGCATTGATCAATTCTACAGAGTTGATAAAATCTCATAATAGTTTCGATTTTAGATTTTAATTAAATAAATATTCCAAGACTTCCTTTAATTCTGTGGTATTTAGTCAGAACATGATAACTCCAATATCACTGTTTGATTTCATCTGCGAGTATACGTACTATTAGTTTCATTGTCATTGTAATCATAAATCAAGGGTAGATTCAGATACAAAGAAAAATTACAAGAAAAAAACGATGATTCCAGTCAATTTAAATATATTCGTAGCAGACGATTCGACCTAAATTTTAAGACCCTCTTCAGTGTCTGAAAGGTCAACATCAACCAATCGGTTACAATCATTACATATTACATGAATATTATTATATAAAACAAAAACAATGAGACAAGGACATGGTACCTGTAAATTTCTGAGGTTATGTTACACCATGATGTAAAAATGTAATGTAAGACCAGGCACTTCTGCTCTTAAACAATAGTGGTCTAAAAGACCATGTTAGAAAGGCATTAAGGAATGCAATTGATTGACGTGGAAGATCCTCTTCCAATTGATATTAGTACTTTAAGGTATCGGTGCACGTTGTTCGATACGCAACTAATCAAGGCACTGTGTATGTAGGGTTGATTGGCTCATTGCGTATGTTCACACGTTGTTCACGGAATGACGGACAGATGGCCGTAGCGACGGGCAGGCGAACGGACGGATGGACGGACGGAGAGACGGACGGACGTTTTGTCGTCATTCGATTTTTCGGTATCAAGGACCCTCAAGACATGGTTTTAGGCTGCACTACTTATTAGAAGATTGTTTTCTTAAGTGTAGCAACCGGATTTATCCACTTTTTCGTTACCAAGGCCCTGTAATAAGATTTTTTCGCCTGAAAAGGCGCCGTGTTTTCGAGCAGTATTACATAACTTTCTCTCTACTGCGTAAGCGGTAGTGAGAAAGTAAAAGGAGTTGCCAAATTGTTACTGTGGAATGTAGATATTGTCATGTCATGAATAAATATAGCTTCCATGTATGTCTTTCAAAAAATTGTTGGTTTGGGAACGATATATTCGTGAAAAGTATTAGCTTGAAGTGCTATTGTGCTTGTGCTTGAAGCTTGATGAAATGTGCTGGAAGGGCTATTGAAGCGACTGTATACAGTAAATTTAGAAACAATCAAGTATTCATCTAGGGTGTAAAATACTTTCCTATACCGTTAGTAGTGACACATAATATATTGACACATTGATAACATCAAAAACAGACATGTACAAGTACGTTTATTATAATAAGTAGAAACGGATTTCCATGTAATTACATGTTTTTACAGCAACTAGATGCCCGCATTAAATCATATTTTCTAGAGTTTACAAGACATTATGAATGAATTCGAACTATTTTTATTTTACATATTTTTACATATTTTGATATAATTGCATATTTTTACATATTTTACCTGTTACGACACATTTATACATATTTCGCTACAATTTATTATATTTATACGTCGAAACAGAACATTTAAGATGCGCGTTTGCACTATTTTGTACGTTTCGTTTTTCTTACAAATCAAATGTAATGCTGTTGCGCTTGTATTACCGCCATGTCTCCGCCATCAATTTTCAAAGTTACCCCTCTCCCCCTCCGCTTACTGCGTACTTACAAGGATGAGCGGATTTTAATGAACAAAAGTAATTACAACCACGTGCTTGCTCATGTTTCAAACAGCAATTCGTTACTCGATCGAAAACTAACAAAAATTGTTTACAGAAAATTGTCTTACCGCGTTGTTCAACTTGGGAGTGTGGGATATATATATATATATATATATATATATATATATATATATATATATATATATATATATATATATATATATACTCTTTAACCACCTCCCCTGGGATCCATATTACTACTATTCACTTGTACACCGGCTCCTCGTAAGCATTCTAATATATACTGTGAACATATTTTATATTACGAATAAAATTCTTATATGTGGTAAAGTCTAGTGTACAAGTACTTCAGTAGAGATGGAACCTTTCAGCCACTCCAAATCCCGGCGACGTTCTATAGTCGGAAAATGCTTGTAGGGAAAAATTTTAAAAACAATAATGAATATTTATTTTACATATGTTCTATCTTTTCTTACATTTTTTGAAATAATAGGAATATATATATGTACATATTTTGCATTTTTTATTTCCTCGTGATGTAGAATAACGCAGAATAAAAATAAAATTTCTTGGCTGTGTCGCATCGTTGACTAAAAGCTTCTTGCCCAATAATACTCTAACGCGTTCTTGTCCGCAATATTCTTTGGAAGCTCAGCTACTAAATGCAGCTGCAACACATTTGAAAACGTTAATTTTATATTTCACCGTGTTCGAAATTCCCTTTTTGAATAGTAAGTACTACGATTTATTATTCCGGAGTCATTTACATTTAACGACCTAGGACTGTTTACTGGACGAAGACATCTACTGGATTCCTGGATCTGGGGTTCCCGGAATGCGAAATTGTCTCCAACAAATGCCAGGCGAAGGAGAAGCAGGAAATATGGTCTTCTTGGGAACTGCTTACTTTTCGCAACGAGGAGTTTCGTTTCTTCAGGCGGTAATTTGCCTGAGACACACCGAAGCCATTCGTTTTTTTTCTTTGTTTTCTTTTTTTCTTTTCATCTTTACATTTATTTTCTCTATTTTCTTATTTACCTAGATTTTATTTTTTTATTTTCCTTGTTTTCTTATATTTTCATCGTTTTCTTTTTCTGTCTTTTCTTCTTCTCCTTTTCCCCCTTGATTTTGTTGTACTTTGTCCTCTTCACTTCCTTGTTCTCTTTCTACTTCATTTTATTCTTATTTTTCCTCGTCATTTCATACTTTCTATTTTACTCTTTAATTTTTCATTTTTTCTTCTTTTTCTTCATCTCCGCTTACGAAATTTAAAATGTCCCATTCTGCACCGAGACATGAGATAAGATGCGGCGTGCAAATTTTCTTACGGTCGATACGGGGGCAGATATGAACAATCGTACCGAACACATTTGATGAACGAACTTGTAGATGAGTGAAGATTTGCCTACATTTATAGTAATCAGTAAAGACTGGATTTTCATGCAGTAAAACTCTCTAAAACGTGCAGTAAAAATACCAAAACGTGCAAAAACATGCAATGAAAAGGTCAAGTCTTTGCAAAACGGTGTTATATAGCAAAAAAAACTCCAGTTAATCCACTTACCGACTTATTTTTGTATTTTGAATGAAATATTACACGTGAATAGCTATAATTAAGTTTGTACAAATTGTTTAAACAAACCATATTTTATCATTTTAAATATTACTCGTACACAAAATTAAATTACCATAAAAAAACAAAGAAAGAAAGTACAAAAATAGAAAAATACAAACATATTTTCAGATATCAAAAACAATTAAGTTACAGAAGAAATGTTCTTAATTGTTTTCATCATGCATAATTTACAATGAATATTTGCGTTACATAATTAGAATTATATATTTTCAAATTATTTTCTGAGAAATTATTTTCTTGAAAATATTTCTATCAACTAATGGAGTTTCAGACAGGAAAAACTTCGTTCTACATTAATACTTGCCTGTGTGCTGAGCGTCACTTTACGTACGTATGCACGCTGCTGAAACTGACGGAAACTGCGTTCATTCTCTCTTGTACCTCGTAGGTAAACGTCTATTCCGAGAAATTCGATGCATTTGAAACGCAGTGCAGCTTACTGTTAAGCTTCGTGCCCAGACGTAAGGTCAAAAGTGACTAGCTCTCGTCTTGGCAAGTTAGGAAAAGACTGACAAAAAGGATATATGATCCGATTGGGAAGATAGATCCCGAACACGCGTTTGCTGAGCGGCCACAACCAAGAATCGTGAACCTATCTTCGCTGCAATAACTCCGAAAGTTTTATAGGCAATAGGCATCATGAAAGATACAGACGCTCAATTCTTAGGGTCATGAACACATTTTTTTAAATGAAACTTTTAAAAAAGATGAATTAAAACAAGTTGATTATATAGAAATTATATTTTATGCAATAAAACTTAATTTTGAAAATTCGTCCAGTAAAATCCAAAATTATGCAATTATCAGGCAGTATCTAAAACGTGCAATATAGTGCAGTAACCCCTCAAAGAACGTGCAAAATAAAACAAGTACTAAAATATCGTCCGTTTCGTGATTCAAATTTCTGTCAAGAACCTCTGGGGTTCGTAATGGAATGGTTTATAGTTTCCACTCCTAACGTAATCTAACCTCAGCATTGAGACTTCCAGACAATTCAGTACGCTTCATTCCATTGATCCCCCCTTTCAGTCCATAGTCTTGAGATACACATCCTTTCTGTTCACTTTCAAAGGCTCTCTCATACGGAGTCCACAACGGGACAGGCGAAAGCATACAGCAGGCGAAAGAACCAGGCTGGACAGCCTGGCTGAAAGTTTATTTATTACATTGAAGGAGATACGCAATGCTATATTCCCTCATGAACAAATGCACCTTTCTGCTTGGATTCTACTGTTCTTCGCAATGACATTTCTTTCTACTCTTTTCTTTCTTTCTTTCTTTCTAAGTCACGTTAAGCCCATTTTCGTCAGTTCTTATTATATAAAGATTGTTAGTAAAAAAATGAGGAATTTGAATTTAAAGACCTCATACATTTTTCAGCAAACTTTACGCCTCTGCATCGCAGTTACGAAAACTCTTATATCCGGAAAAGTTTACAAAAGAAAGAAAAAAACCTCCTTTGTCAAACTCATTGTCAGTGATGTCAAGGTTTCTTATTGGGGGCAGTAGCGCGCCTCGCCCACAATGGCGCTCGTGCTTATGTTGCACTGTTGCGTAGCTCTCAGGTAATCGAAAAATACTCTTCATTGTTAGAAACTTCCTTTTATATTTTTTCTTTTCGATTTAATCTCATTCAACAATCGAGATATTGCAGCAATATCGATGGATGGAATAGTTTTGAAATCAGCCCGTCGAGCAGTCACTTTGGCGGCTGGCAGGGAGAGGTGGTTCAGGGCATCAACTGATGGCATTGCAGTGCCTCTGACCGAGAGGTCCTAGTTTCGAGTCCTGACGGTGGCAGGATTTTCGACCAGATAGCTAGATCCAGGTCAGATAGCTAGGTCGAGTTCTGTCGCTGTCTGGAGCAGAATTCTAGCGGCTTGCTGCTCTAATCGGTAGTTTTCCGTGGATTCTCCGATCAATGCCTGGCGAATGCCGAAGCAGTACCGCACCAAACGGGCCACGGACCGCACGCGATCTTTCCTATCCATTTCTTGCCCCCTCACTCCTTACACGCACACACTTTCATGCTCCACTACTGCACATGCCGGGAGACCGGCCGGGAGCTAAGAGCTTCTCCCGGCTGGGGCGGTGCCTGCTGGTGGGAGGTAACTAGTTAGAGAAAACCCCGATAGCCGACGATAGGTCGGCGCCGGATCTCGCCATCCAGCGGACGAAGATCACCGCCATCTCCCGAGAAAAAACATGCACTACACTAACGGGTCTAATGACCAAAGCAGTTGACGCGCCCGGAAACACGAAAAAATCAATCAATCAATCTGAGCGCCTCAAACGTGTTTCGGAAAATGTTGATTATCAGAACGATAGAGAAGTTGAAGAGGAGGAATTCTATTGAAATTTGAAATTGAAATTCTATAGCAGATCCACTTTTTTCCTCTTCGCTACGCGGCCGGCCGTCGTTGACGCGCAGAATGCCCAGCAGCTGGGGTCTCGCCACGCGTGCCTATGAAGCACGACGCCGCGCCGCTCAGGCCGTCCTGCGGGGAACTGTGTCACGCGCACGCGTGCCCGCCATATCCCTCCCCCCACCTCGAGCTCGCGTGCCGCTGTACGACGTTTAAACTGACGTGCCTTTGCGCGCCGGTGTCGTTGGGCGACGCTTTCTGCGAGGTGGGGCCGGGAAGAGAAATTAAAACTTCGCGTCGCCGTTGGTCTCTGACTTTTGATATGGATCTTAGAATTTGTATTCCGAAGCGCGTTTCAAGGAAGGAAAAGCTGATTGTTTTTATTAGTTTCGTTTTGGTGGTAATTTTTGTGGCTTGTAAGAGGTGTAAAAGCTGTTAACCGGTGTACACTACATTTTAAGGAGCAAAATACAATGCCTAGACGTCTTGTGAGTATTTGAATAATATTGTAGCGTATAGCCTAAAGGTGTCTCATGAGCAGCGTAGAATCTCCCCGTGGTGCGATCCCGTGCTCGATTCCCAGACGGTGCTAAAATAGAGTTGTAGCTTTTCTTTAAAATCGCCTCAGTCTCTGTAGCTGTGGAACGATAAAAGCTCAAGCAGGCGTTTTTTGCTAGTTCCGGGGAAGGGAATACGTCATGTTAGCCACATATCTCTTACCCTGCAAGCTCAGTTATTAAACTAGGCCCAGGCACGTTACTACATGGGAGACACCGTTAGTTAGCCAGAAAAGTCTGACAATTGACTCAAAATGCCAAATAAATACATACATACATACATACATACATACATACATACATACATACATACATACATACATACATACATATATGCGTAAATACGTGCATATATACATAAATACGTTCATACATATACATACGTACATCTTCTAGCGTGAAGACACACAACCCTACTAATTTAAAGGTAACCAATAATCTCAAATACTTTTTAGCGTGAATTACCAGGTAGCACGATATATCTTGCTAGAGCGTATGCTTTTACGAAATTTACCTACCGTTCGTTCATGAACAAGTGCCCAATACTCGGAAACTACTTCTCCGAAATTGCGGAAACGAGGAAGGACGCATGGTTGGAAAGCAGAAGTAATCGAGACCATGAGCTTGCTCATATTTCATAGAACCCAGGACGTGGACATTGGAAGATATGTATTTGGAAAAATTCGATTGGGAAAGAAATGTACTGTAAAATATGTTTTGACAAATAATGATTTCGGAAATATTTCATGGAGAAAGAATGTGAAATGCATCCGGAAATGGGAAGAGTATTGCAGGATTTCTTTACGTGAGCATTCACTACTAATTCGTAAGTTAACTTGTAGCAGACATTCAAAAATCTTGTTTGGGAAAATAAAATTTAATGCCTTAAAAGATTCTGAGAAGTAAAATATTATTAAACATAAGTTAAACTGCCAGGAAACTTTGCGAGGGAATACCGCAAGCTCCCATAAATAGAAAAGAACAAATGAGTGGGCTCCGAGCCACGCCCCTTTTCTCTTCGACTGCGGCGGATGGGAAAGCGAGGATGGAGGAGCAGAGAGCTCAGTGGTTGAAGCGAACCGCATTTCGGGAATCAAAGTTCCCGAGGAGTGCAAAGCGGGAAAGGAAATCGTGCAGTCGGAAAAAAATGCGAAGGATAAGAAAGGCTTGAGAAAAGGTGTGTACGAGAAATAAAGCGAGGGGCGAAAGAAAGAGAAGTAAATCGGAAGTATATAAAATCAGTGTGTCTCAGAATAAATGTTACAAACTTCTAATGCATATAGAGCAGGGGTGTCCAACTTGCAGGGTTCCAGGTCCACAACTAACACCATTAATATGATTGCAGGCCATATTTTCGTTACTCGAGCATTTCACACCTAACTTCCCCGTACTGTTGATCTCTGCTTCCCGGCTCCTCCTCTGAAACGAGGGGGATTTCCGTGAGGACATAGATGCAAGGGACTTTCACTTTTGACTAATAACCTTTCGCGGGCCACAATATATGGCACCGCGGGCCTCGTGTTGGAAAATCTTGAAAAAGAACGTTCAAACATAATCGCTTTTTGCCGATGCTCATGTAGGCTTTTTCATATAACATATATAGTATCTTCATTTGAACACGTGACATTTGGTCGTGATTGTTAAGGAACTCCACAGGCACGTCTCTTCCTTAGGTCACGTTTTGACGCAATCAAAAGTATTTCATGTGTTTGTCAAACACCAGCGCATTTGTCTAAGAAACGGGCAAATTTACATGTGTAGCTTGGTTATATGAAATTTGATACCATATTTTGATCTGAAAAATTTATGTTCTTCGATTTCCCCTCACACCCGACAAGTTTACATTATTTATTCTGAGACATCCTGTGGAACGAACAGATACGAAAAAATGGCAGAATATGAATGCGTGAAAAAAGAAAAGAGACAAACACAACGAAATGAGAATGGACGAAAATTCCTTGCTCTCTTCCACAGCGGCTTATGTGACCGCGAGGAAGCAGAAGAGGAAGTGCAGTTGATGATAGAATTGAACTTTTTTCCAAAGTGACGTGTCTCCCTTTTTCATTTTTCTAGTTTGGGTATCAATATATTGTTAAGGCGCTTCTCTATAACGCTGCCAAATATTGTGTCCAAAAAAATGTGTTTTCCGCCGATGAATAATATATTCAACTCTAGGAATGAATCCGAATATTTTCCATTTCTAAAGAAAAACGTTGTATGGAGATAGGTCACTTTGGAAACAAATTCTTCAATTTCAGGAAGAAAATTTCTGGAAAATATCAGAGAAAGAGAATTGGAGAAAATAAATCTTGAATTTCAAAATGATGCAAACTGGCGGGGAGAAATGAGACAATTGGATAAGGGAAATGAAGTGGTGCGTGAAAATCGGTAGCATAAAGGGTAATTGAAAAAAATACTTATACGTTATTGGCCACTTTTTTGGAAATTGCACGATGCGGAGGGAGAAAATAATTGAAAAGTATCGGTACACTACATTAAGTCAATTTCAAGAAATTTGGTAGAATGAAATCAAAAATTGTGTCAAAAACACTTTTTAAACCTTTAATTATATTCTTCCCTTCATACCGCTTTCAACTATATATTAACTAATACCACTTTTGTAATCCCGTCAATAGTAAACAGTGCGGTTCAGAGTGTGTGCGCACACATCTGGGTGTAGAACATTTTATTACAAAATTATACGAAGGAGAGAGGGTCAAAAACGAAAGATATTTGTGCGCGTATTTGTTGAATGGTCCCCAGCAAGAAGAAGTTCAAGAAATGAAAGTTGCCATGCGGAGCAGATGCGAGGAAGAAAAACTGCACACGATTGTCGAAAAAGAAAGAGGAAAAAAGAGAGAGTGTGAGGTCAGCAGCGGTTGGTGGAAGGGGGTAAGGCGAGGGAGTTGGTAGTGCGATGCTGGTCATCGGCGTCACCGGGGGATAATTCATAGGCGTCTTTGCTCGGCGCGAGCGAGGAGTTTGCGGAGAAAACAAAGCGGACGCCAGCGGGGAAGAAACCTCTTGGACGCGTTCCCAGGCGGGACTCGCGTCCTCCCCCTCTCGCTGCCGTCTCCACCGCCCGCCTCCCCTCTAGGCCCGCAGCGGCCAGCGCGAGAGTGCGGTTCGATCGGATGGACGCTGAGCGGCGTTTGCGGGTTGATGGCCGCTATAGACACGAAGGTTCGGAATAAATATTGCAAACGTCTCTGGTATGTAGGGATCGAAGATATCGGAAATCTCAAATACGGAAGTAACACCTGATCCAATGTTGACATCATACTTTTGATTGATTATTTTTTTCGTGTTTCCGGGTGCAACTACTTTGGTCATTAGCCCCGTAAGTGTAGCGCATGTTTATTTCTCGGGAGATGGCGGTGATCTTTACCCTCTGGATGGCGAGATCCGTCGACTAGTGGGGTTTCCCCCTAACCAGGACTCTCCTACCAGCGGGGCCCCGCCCCAGCCGGGACAAGCTCTAGGCTCATGACCGGTCTCCCAAATATGTGTTAGTGTAGTGCATGCTCGTGTAAGTGTGTGTATGTAAGGGGAGAGGATAGGACAAGGAAGGAAAGATCGCGCGCGGTCCGTGGCCCGTTGGGTAGGGTACTGCTCCGGCATTCGCCTGGTGTTGATCGGAGAAATCACGGAAAACTACCGATCAGAGCAGCCGGCCGCTAGAATTCTCCTCCAAACATAGACTGAATTCGACCTAGCTCAAAAGCTAGTGTCAAAAATCCTGCCGCCGAACCTAAGACCTCCCGGTCAGAAGCGCTGCAGTGACAGTTGATGCACTGAGCTACCGTTCCCGCTCTTCATACTTCTGATTAGTAGACAATTCATTCCACAATTTCATGGTACTATCCTCTTACATTTATTGACAACACGAGATATCTGTTCATTGTTCAGCTTTGAATACATAAATGCCATTATTTGGTGGCCATGAGATTTGATGCATGCGCTGTCAATACTCGTTCGAACAGAACAATAGAATTCTTGATATTGTCATTGTCGAGAGTTCCTGTATTAACCAAACACCAGTGCAGGTTTATGTAACCACCAGTCAGGGTGGCGATCTCAAAATTGAGCCACGTGTAACTTCGTTATATTTCCCATCTGATTTGGCAAAAAGTTATCATTTTCGACCTCACTCTAAATTCCCTAAAAGTTTGCAATATTTATTCTACCATGCTGTAATATTCTTAAACCATACTGAAGTTTCTCGAGTTGTGTTCCAGGTAGTACTGCAGTGACGGTTGCCTCCGCAAAGTTTATATATTTAATGCCAAAAATAGTTAAAAACTCTGTACTATACTGTGACAGAAGTGCAATATGTACGCGGGCTACTGAGCTCTAGAATGTCTGTCCCATCCCATATAGTACATATTACGATGAATTATGAATACAGGTAGCATTGAGCGTTTTGGTCGAGAATTTATATGAAAATATTAGCTCCTGTGTAATACGAACTATTTTCAGAGAGAAATCGGGTACAGATTTTGGCTATTATCCTCAGTGCTTTACCTTAAGGAATCGATTTACAACTGCGATTAAATGGAAAATAATTATTTTAATATTTACATTTCCTAAAGAGATCAAGAAAACGTACACAGATTGTGAAGATACGCTTATACTAAGAAAAAAGTATAATCCAGACATTTACTCAAAAGATCAGGGAAAGTAGATGAAAAACTTGATCGAGACGGTTGTTGACCCGGAATCTGAGAAACAAATACTTATTACAGACGTATTTAGTCTTTCAGGTTTATACAGTCTAAATGGTAAGAAATGTATTAAATATATAAATACAAATAACTATCACCACAAATTTTCGTGTTCAGGCGATGTTCAGCGCCCACCTACACGTAGGCTTGCGGGTTTTTTCTTATCCAGTTATCTCCTCCCAGCAGAGCATGCCTCCGCGGGGACAAGCGCTAGGCTCCCGATTGGTCTCCCGACATGTGTGGTAGTGTAGTGGCCGTAAATGCGTGTACAGGGTGAGAATGGGACAGGGCAGGGAAAGGAAAGATCGCGCTCGGCCCGTGGCTCTCTAGTTAGGGTATTGTTCTGGCATTCACCTACTGTTCATCGAAGAAACCACGGGGAACTACCGATCGCTACAAAGCAGCCGACTGCTACAATTTTCATCTAGCCAGCGGCTGAATTCAGACAAGCTACGTAGCCAATGTCGAAAA
Organism: Teleogryllus occipitalis; assembly: GCA_011170035.1. NCBI lineage: Eukaryota > Metazoa > Arthropoda > Insecta > Orthoptera > Gryllidae > Teleogryllus > Teleogryllus occipitalis. Next base: position 118,394 of record BLKR01002377.1, read on the forward strand.
TCCTACCACCGCCGGGACTTGAACCCTAGGACCTGCCGGCCATAGGCTCTGCAGCGACATCTGTTGATGCTCTGAGCCACCTTGTGCCGGATTTTCTCCTTTTGAACTCCTGATGCGAGGTCGTGAACTGTGTGGAGGGGATTTTATTATACCATCTGCGCCACCGAGTCCCACTGGAAACTCGTTGACATCTCTTCTAAACGGTTTCGCATAAACCACTATTAACACGAAGACTGCTAGTCGGCCGGCAGACACTTCCGCACAATTTACACTACGAAAACTAACTAGCCGACTGTCAGCAAGATAGCCGCTGTGTTCATTATTTTCAAAGAAATGGGCTTGTGGAAATTCGCTGTGGTCTTCCCCCACTGGAAGGCGAGATCTGGCGCCGACCTACCGTCGGGTAGCGGGGTTTTCCCAACCGGGCATCTTCCACCAGCGGGGCACTGCTCCAGCCGGGACAAGTTCTAAGTCCCCGACCGGTCTCCCGGCATCGGTGTTGTGTGGTGCATGTTAGTGTATGTGTGTGTAAGGGGTTAAGGATAAGACAAGGAAGAGGAAGGAAAGATCGCGCGCGGTCCGTGGCACGTTTGTTAGGGTACTGCTCCGGCATTCGCCTGGTGTTGATCGGAGAAACCACGGAAAACTACCGCTCAGAGCAGCCGGCCTCTAGAATTCTCCTCCTAACTGCGACAACCAACATAGCTCCTCCAACATAGCTGAAAAGCTAGTGTGCCGAGATGTGGTGTTTTAACATTCGCGTGTACGATTCTAAATGTTTGTGCAATTGTGATGTATTAAATAAAAACGTGTATTTGATGGTCATTTGAAATAAAAATAATTATTCATTACACAGATTTACTTGTTTACCACCGAGAGCAACCGCATTGCTTGTTGACATAAATTCACCACATTGACATGATGTACTCTTGTACTTAATCACAATTCGCAACAAGAATATTTAAAATGTTCACTTTGTGCAAAGACTTTCCGTCAGTGCTGCATTTTTTCTAGTGTGGAGGGGCTTCACTTCCGAAAGATACGCTCCAATTCTGAAGTCGAAAAATCTTTCTCTCCTATCACTTTAAAATTTGCCACAAAAGTATTCTGATAACTATTATAGAAATTTCACAAGTGCGAATGAAAATAATATTTTAATTAAATGAATATGCCTTCGCGAATAGTTGGAAACCACATGCAATGAAATTAAACGCATTAACATTGATTACACGCACACGACCACACACTATGCGCTGCGCGTTTTCACGACGACAGTCGACTGTCCTCGGCATGTACTGTCTAGTCAAGCGTCTCAAAACATGAAGTCCACTCAGCAAGTCAGACAGGACAATCTCCTGACCTACGAACAGTACCGGGAGCGGTAGCTCAGTGCATCAACTGATGTCACTGCAGTGCCTCTGACCGGGAGGTCCTAGGTTCAAGTCCTGACGAGGATTTTCAACACTAGCTTTTCAGCTATGTCGAATTCAGTTGGAGGAGAATTCTAGCGGCCGGCTGCTCTGATTGGTAGTTTTCCGTGGTTTTTCCGATCAACACCAGGCGAATGCCGGAGCAGTACCCTACCAAACGGGCCACGGACCGCGCGCGATCTGTCCTTCCCCATCCTTGTCCTACCCTCTCCCCTTACACACACTTACACTAACATGCACTACACATATCCCGGGAGACCGGTCGGGAGGTTGGAGCTTGTCCCGGCTGGGGCGGCGCACCGCTGGTGGGAGAGTCCTGGTTAGGGGGAAACCCCACTAGCCGGCGGTAGGTCGGCGCCGGATCTCGCCATCCAGCGGAGGAAGATCACCGCCATCTCCCGCGGAAAAAAAACAAAAACACATGCACTATACTAACCGGACTAACGACCAAAGCAGTTGACGAGCCCGGAAACACGAAAAAATCAATCAATCAACCTACGAACAGTCTTGTGCGCTGTCCCCTGTGTTCATCCTTTGCCAGGAAATGTTCTGTCCACTATAGTCAGCTATCTGCCCTCGTATAAAGATGCTTTTGACCGTTCTAGAGAGGTTTGGACTGACCTAAAGATAGTTTGTTGAACAGTGAGCTACCCCATCAACTTTCCGGGGGCTGTTTTTGAATCAGAACAGTGAACAGTAGATGCTGAGTACTGTCAAGTATCAATCTATTTATTTATTTATTTATTTAATGACAAAAACAGTTAAAATCTACGTCACCTTTTGTAAGGAAAAGTCAAATCTCTGTTCGGTTTCTTGATCTTTGTAGCTCGGTATTTAATTGTAACAGAGAGCGTTTTTGACTGGAGTTGATAAGAAAATATTCGCTCCCTTGCAATCAAAACAATTTTCAAAGACAAATCAGTTACATATTTTCGCTATTACCCCTAATGTTCTACGTGAATAATCCGACTTAATGCAGCGAGGAAATCGAGAACGATTATTTGAATATCTACATTTCCTACAGAGCTCAAGAAAACGTGCACCAACAGAGAAGCTATATTAATGACCAAGAGCAAAAAAAGGGACTATCTCAGCATTTACTCAAAGAATCAAGAAAACATTGCGATAACCCTGTTAATGAGATAAGGGTTATTGACTTAGAAGCTTCGGTACAGTACTTGTTACTTACACAGCAATCGCCGTGGAAACGCACAGAAGATATTTTATGTAAAGCTTCGTGCTTCGCGTAGTTGTAAACTTTAACTGAGAAAGGATGACGTTATTCGAGACGAGGCAGATATCGGGAAGGGAAAACATATTTAACGAAACAGCTATATCATGAGAATAAATGGAACACAAGTGAAATGGGCTGCTTAAATGGCAATTGCTGTCAGTTACTAGTGTAAATACATTGCCGTTCGACATTTATTTGTAGACGCATTGGAGACAGTACCAGATATTGAACTCAAAACATTTATGTACACACGACAATCATGTGCTTTTGAACCATACATTTTATATCCTTCGAACACTGGCTTCAACAAGCGATTCTGATGAACTTTAAACAATTCTATGCTATATCTGAGCTCAGAACAACATTAAAGGAATGAGTAAATATTCTGTTCCTGTTTGTAATGTTAAAACGAGAGTGAACCACATGAGAAAAACAAGTAATGTGAAATGTTCTACAATGTAAAATATTGGATTATAGATGGGTGTTTTTTCTATATTCGCTGTTAAGACTCATTTTGTTGAAAAAATGTCCTTATACCCCAGTATTAATAGTAAGTATTAACTTAATTTTACTTAATTTTCTCAACAAAATGAGTTTATATATGTCTGAATTAGTGGGATTCTTGTTATTAAAAAAATACGAAAGATTTTAGCATTAATTTGAATTGACACAAGTTTGAGTAGAAAATTCATCTTTTTTGTGTGTTTCAGATCCTTGTTGCTGCTGGGTGGTGAGACTTGCTGAAGTTACATCTTCCTGGGTGAGTTTCTTCTGAATTTAATTTCTGGGAAATTCAAATATTTTTATAAAAGTTTAATATTTCAAACAAAAGTATTTCACGTTTTGCATGGATCTCCAATTTACTGAATGCACATTTCTCCTCACATGATTTTGTTCGTTTTATACCTAATACAATACTATAGAATTACAAAAATAACAAAATATAAAGATAATAAAGACTACGTGAAATATGAAAAAAAATCGTTTTTAAAATGTATTACTGAATAGCATATTTAACATTTACATGTAATTTCTACTTGCATGTAATCTTGTGAACAGTAATCTGAACAGGAACTGGAATGTGAACAGTAGGCTGCGTTTCGTGACGTATAAGCAACCTCAGTGCTTTCGTTTTATAGGTTGTGGAACGCCGCAAAATCTTTCTCGGTCTACAAGAATTCAGTGTCCGACAGGAGCGTTCCCGGGGCATTTTCTTATAAACTTCCCATACTACTAATTTCGATTATACATATAAATTGACGAAAAAGAATTCACCTTTATTTATTTATTTATTTATTTACGTCAAAAAACAGTTAAAAACTGCGTATGACGGGCTATGGGGAAAAGTGAATTGTGTGCACATTTTCAAAATTCTGTGATCCCTACACTAAATCATATACTACTTAAGTTTTGAATTTTGAAAGGGAGAAAAAAAAACAAAAAAACTCCCATGTAATAAAATCGATTTTCAAGGATAAATAAGCAATAAATTTTGAATTTTGAAAGGGAGAAAAAAAAAAAAAAAACTCCCATGTAATAAAATCTATTTTCAAGGATAAATAAGCAATAAATTTGGCTCTTATTACTTCCTGCCGCGACAACGTGGAAACGATAATTTGAATAATTGTATTTCCCACTGAATTCTAGAAGACGTGCACAGAAAATGAAGTTACATTTATGTCCAGAAGCAAAACAAGGGGCCATCTCAGCATTTGCTCAATGGATCAGGGAAACTGGACGAAAACCTGATCGAGATGGGGGTCATTGACCCGGAAGCTGTGTTACAATAGTTGTTACAGGTTGTTTATACTCATTTATACAGTCCAAATGGTAATTAATGCATTATGTATCATTGTTAAAATTCATGTTACTTTTCTTGTGATGCTCAGTATAGTCTCTAATTGTATAGAAACAGTTATGCAACCTTCTGGCCAATTTAGAAGTGTAAATGGTTTTGTTAGATACCAGGAAGGCCGGAAAAGTACAAAAAAACAAGGACATTTTTTCGATTATAACTAAAAATACAAATATTTGATAATGCTAATCCCCAATCGGTCATACCTGATTATACGTCTCTATAGTCTCATACTCAGTGCGGTAAAGCATACGATGTATCTGACGTCATCCCTCTAGGAAGAAAGAAGCTTCAGTTTTTACATGTACCGTTTCAGAACAGACAATCTTTCGCCGCTCCAGGCCCCTTTTTACCCACACTTGACAGCACCGTTTTTACTGCTGCTGTAGGCGACCCGCTTGTAAAACCCTTTGTCCCTTCTTTAAATTTTTTATGAAATGAGCAAAGGATCCACATTTTCGGGGTCCTAAGCACGTTCACTTTTTAGGGCACAGTAATACCATTCAAAACATTGTGGAGAATTTAGAATTATAAATTAGAAATAATCTATAACATTTTCAACTTTAAAAATTAACATTAAAATAATATTCGTATTTATGAACTAAGAAAATTTTGTTTAAAACATGTATGGGCGGATCTGAGAACAAGCCTTGCGTGCTAATGCATTCATCCACCCCGAAGGGCGAAGGCTTGGTGACAATCAAGAATATTGTACTAATATATCGGAGGATTCACAACAATCTTGTCATATTCTGTATCCTTTTAATTCTCCCCAGATCCGCATTTTTAGCCGGTGCTCAGTACGCTGTGACGGAATAGCAGTTTGCTTTGCGCACAGTTAGTTTGGCATACTTCAGCGGAGCGGACCTGAAAGGAATTGGTACATCAGATAGACGTGACGGGAAAATAAGCTATTGGCTTTAATAGTAAGAAATTGTAACACATATCTAATGCTTAATATTTTGAACTTACGTACGGAATTTTCCCCTCCTTCAAATTTAAATTCAATAGTGTGAGGATTAACACATCGAATTCTTTATTCAAAATCATTAAAACTTGTAGCTTAGCATATTAATATATTTTAACATTATTATAAATATAATGTATCGAACTGTTCGCTGGAAGCATTCTCGCTCCTAAAACACCTAAAAAATATGGCCATTTATAATGTAATCATAGAAACAATGGATGTCAAAAGCAAACAAGTAAAAACCTAATTTCAGCAATATCTAGAAGAATTCCAGGATACTCGTACGTCGAACATATCACTTCCTTTATTCTGCATTTGTTGAAAACTATATTTTTCACATTTAATTCCAGATTGCCCGGATCCACCTTTCGTTTAATTGTATTGTGTGGCTTACTGTAATGGGCATCTTACCGAATGAAGTCCACACTGCATTGAGCAAACATTCTTTCTATCATTGGGAACTGATGTATCTTTGCACCTGCGTTGTTTCAATATCCCGTTACACATACCCGCTCCACCTTGCACGACGACGATCTTCCACAATGTAAAGCAATGTATCGAGCAGGATTCATTTGCGGGAACATTAATTACAATTTTCGTCGGTGATTTCCGCGGTAAAGTTCACGGAGTGGGGTGGAGGTGGGAGGAGTTCACGAATGGCGGAACGCTCTGTATAACTCGTGTTCTACAGGCTGGCGAATTAAAATTAGTTCGCAAGTTCGCATCTGAATGTTCGCGCACTTGCTCAACGGGAAGCATTGGCGGAGGGCGTGGGCGAGGGAAGGGGTGGGGTACGGAGAGGGAGGGGGAGAGGGTGTGAGGTGTGTGGGGGTGGGGAGCGCCGACCACAGACGTTCCCCCGACGCCGCCCGCGCCATCGCTTAGGGCAGAAGAGCGGGCGTACACAGCTGCTCCTTTAATCGCCGTGAGCACGGAACTTTCCCATTACACGACCGGGGGTATAGATATCGCTGGCTCGCCATAAGCGGGGCGCCCCCTCCCGCCTCTTTCTCTCTCGCCCTCCCCCACGCCCCTTTCCACACCCTCTCTCCACGCCCCACTGCCCCCTCTTCAAGCCCCACTCTCCACGCCCCACTCTCCGCGCCCCACTCTCCGCGCCACACTGCCCCACTCTCCGCGCCCCACTCTCCGCGCCCTCCGCGCCCCACTCTCCACGCCCCACTCTCCGCACCCCACTCTCCGCGCCCCACTCTCCGCGCCCCACTCTCCGCGCCCCACTCTCCGCGCCCCCCTCTCCGCGCCCCACTCTCCGCGCCCCACTCTCCGCGCCCCACTCTCCGCGCCCCACTCTCCGCGCCCCACTCTCCGCGCCCCACTCTCCGCGCCCCACTCTCCGCGCCCCCCGCTCTCGGCAACACGCTCCACGCAACACGCTCCACTCTTAGCGCCCTGGCTCAACGCGGCATGTCCCACGTTCTACACCTCAAGCTCAAGCTTAAGCTTCACGGCCGTCTGAGCCCAGCGAGCTTACACGTGAGTTGGGGAATAGAGTCCTGGGGCACGAAGCGCAGACGTCGTTGAAATTTACTGTTATGGATTGAATTATTTTTACATTTTGGTTAATCATGCCGACCATAGAGCACGAGAACAGCGGAACAACTCCCTATTATCATTTGCCGTGCAGTCAGCTGTTGATGTTCACGGTTGAACTGAATTAATTATTTTAGTGTCTCGAAATGGCGCGGTGCCTCCCAAAATACACCTGACTACGTATGTATGTACACACCTTGTTCTCTCTCGCTCACTGTTTCTCATTCACTTTATCGTACACTCTCCCTGTACTCTCGCGCTCTCTCTCGTACTTTCGTGTGCACTTTCTCGAACACTCGGACCGGGAGAGGTAGCTCAGTGCATCGACTGATGTCACTGCAGCGCTTCTGACCGGGAGGTCCTAGTTTCGAGTCCTGATGGCGGCAGGATTTTCGACACTAGCTTTTCAGCTAGCTCAAATTCAGTTGCTGTCTGGAGGAGAATTCTAGCGGCCGGCTGCTCTGATCGGTAGTTTTCCGTGGTTTCTCCGATCAACACCAGGCGAATGCCGGAGCAGTACCCTATCAAACGGGCCACGACCGCGCGCGATCTGTCCTTCCTCTTCCTTGTCCTATCCTCTCCCCTTACACACTCACACTAACATGCACTACACTACCACATATTCCGGGAGACCGGTCGGAAGCTTAGAGCTTCTTCCGGCTGGGGCGGTGCCCCGCTGGTGGGAGAGTCCTAGTTAGGGGGAAACCCCACTAGCCGACGGTAGGTCGGCGCCGGGACTCGCCATCCAGCGGGGGAAGATCGCCGCCATCTCCCGAGAAAAACATGCACTACACTAAAGGGACTAATGACCAAAGCAGTTGACGCGCCCGGAAACACGAAAAAAATCAATCTATCAATCAATCGAACACTCAGTCATGTCTCCTTGATACACTCGCTATGTCCAAGCTCCTCAGAACTGCCGTCAAACGTTCAAAACGAAGGTCCCTTTGGACGTGCGAATTCAATGCTTAGCCTTGGGCGATGATTTGTCACAGAGCGGGGAAAATGGATTGTACACACTCCATGTCGTATTGAAACACTGGCCCCCTGCATCTGTTTCGAGTTGACCGGAGGAAACCAAGTCGCCAACAGGATGTTGAATTCTGCTCCAAGCGGACGGTTCTATCCGATCCGGATATTCACCCGTATATTCCGTGTTATGCAGCATTGGCCGTCTCTGGGGGCGAGACATGATAGTCTTAGCAGCTTTAAGCGAAGTCGTCGTTCCTTACTCTGAATGTATAATCTTAATAGCTATAACGAAACGAGAACTTCTACCTAAATTACTCTTCCGTCTCCAACGGCGATACTACGACCAGTTTAGTGTACCTTAGAGCATATTTTGAGAAGACACCTCGTTTTGTTTTGCAAAAATAAATGCCCGTTTTTCTTTATAAATGGTGCTTATTTTAAAGATTTTCACAGAAATATATTTATTTTGTTTTCAACATTATTTTTTTAATAACGGATCAATAAGTAATAATTGCTGATATGTGAAATATACAACCTTAATACTAGAATTTATATCGAGGGCTTAAAATGCACATTTACAAAAAAATGCACCAACGTTCATACAAAATAAGTATAATTGAAAATGGAAGGACTGAAAAAAAATTCTGGAGTTAATTTGTAGGTGTTATTTTAATAGGTGTACAACTCCATGGACACTCGTAGATATTGAGCTCTAAAGGTAAATGATTCTAAAAAATAGGGGATGGATTTAGAAAAAAAAATGTTTTCTCTAATAAGATACTTGTTTGTCTGAAGATGATATGAATGAGCATACTTTATTTTCCCCAGAATATTGGGGATGTAAAGGAATAATCCCGCAGTGAGAAGTTGGATGACCGAATCGGTAGATTCGTTTTAAGAAAAGTTGGAAATGGCAATTTCGCTTTATTCAAACAGATTAAATATTATTTTAATGTTACTGTTGTGGTACATTCAGTTTTCTTCATCTTCTTAAAATCGTCCGGGTCCTACCTGCAGATCAGTGAAATATGCGTAATTAACACTTAAAATGAATGTGAAAACAAATGAACCATATCCTGTTTCTTCACAGTAACTTTCCTTTGCTGTGGTTGTAGATGTGGGATATTTAAGTTTTTGAAAACCTTAGTTTTCCCTGTTTCACTGGTGGTTTTTGTGTGTAGTGAAATTTACTGTGTAGAAACTAATGCCTTGATTTAAGGTTTCCTTGTACTTATTCATTTTAAAGAACTTCGGTTTGACAATCTAATCCATCTAATATTTAGACAGTTACATGCAGCATTTTGTTCATTTTTCTTCGTTCTTGCTATCGACTTTTGAAGGGCTTTTAACACATAGACCATCAAGTTTAATTTCTGTATTAAATAAAAAGTGTGCGATATTATTATATTATTTTAGTTTCTATTACCAAATCTGGATCAAGCTCTTTATCATCATATCGCTGCAGACGCTATAAATATAGCGAAAATCACTCATCACGAGACTTGTAGTTGATGAAACGCTGACGAAAACCACGAAGTCGTACCACTGGAGTTGTACCACTATCCAAACAAATAGATTGCAATCTCCTGTGATTCATTTTTTATTGTGATGTGCTGTGTCATCCACAGGAAGAGTTCTATCGCATTCAGAATAAATGTATAACACGTGCGCGGACCTGAACATGGGAGTCAACTCAATTTCTCAAAGAAGGAGAGTTGTACTACTATTAAAATACTGCATCCATATATAGATACTACTTGATAAATCGCATACTGGAAGCGAAAATGAAATGTAAATGGCGGGTAATGCGCCGAGCAATTCATTAACCAATGGCGCTCAGGTTGACCGCCTCGTTCCGAGACTATTGAATTGCTAGAAATCAGCGCGCACAGCCCTTGTAATTTTAATGCGCTAAATAGATGTATTTGCTGTTCGATTGATAGTAAATAGCAGATGATCGAACGTCCAGGGTACTCACTGGGTTAATACGGAGAAAAAAATGATCGCGGTTCTCGTTAAATTTAAGGTCAAATATTTACACATAAACGGGATGAACCCTGTCTCAATTAACATTATTTACACATGGAAGGCTATCACGATGGCGTACGAACAACACACCTGTGGAAGCGTAAATACTGGGAGAGGTTCGGGATTTGGAGAGCTTGCAAATAACCAGGGACCCGATAGCTTTTGTTACATGTCAATAGCAAACAAAAGAGTTGTCGTCGATCAACCGTAGATTCTCTAGGGCCTGCTGAACGCTGATAAGAGAAGAAAATCCCTTTATCTGCAGTGGTACGTGGTGCGAAGAGTGAAAGGAGTGGTTTGTCAGTTTTTTTTCCGAGTATGTGCTTTTCACGAGTGCCGATCAATGAAAATCGTTCACATTTCAATGTGCGATTTCTGTGTATTACAGTGTCGACTTTTTCCATCTCGAAAGCGTTTTGGTAAATTGTATCATGTTAAATTCCAAAACATACTCACATTCTATAAATAAGGATTCCATTACTTTTGTTGTGTAACATACTGTTATTCATGTGCATATTGCCATTCGAAATATAGAATGAACCTCTTCGGTATTATTTCAGTAGTGAAGATGAGTTTCGCAGCTCTCCAGCACAATCATTCTTTAAAATAAAGTATCTAAAGAAGGAGAATGTCACGGAGACTTGACTAATTTCACTTTAACTTCTAAATGATCAAAGATATCTTTTGAAAATATAAACAATATTCGTGTCAAATGCAACACGCAAGCAGCGTTGAAACCTGTATGGTTATTTAACTTCAAAACGAAACGTTCTAGAGCCTTGAAACCTGAAATTTTTAGACCAAAGTTTTCATAGAAACATTCATCACAACGTAATATGAGATCTTGGACACTCTATAATGTTTTTGTTGGTTCGGTGCTTCTCGATTCCACCCCACATATTCGGAGACATGCATATTCTGCAACTGCATGCGAGAGTTCTAGCACGGCTACCCTATAGATTGATTATAGTTATACTATAAACAAACAAGTCTTTTTCGCAATATTTTTTTAATGTTCAAAATAAATTCTTCAGATTATATGTATTACTGGTGTGTTAAAGAAAATAGATTTGGAAGACACTGCTCACCCGAGAGGCTCTGCCAGGTCTTACGACTGTCAGACTATATAATAGAAACGGATGACTATCGAGTTCTATATATTTTTCTGGTGGAGTAGTTACTTTTACGAATATTACGAGTATTACATGGCATGTTAATACAAATAGGAATAAAGTGTCGTAGTGCCAAAATTTTTATATGCTAAATTAAGCCTCTGAAATTATTTAAGATTAAGTAAGCTGGACTCACATACTGCACGTCAACTGTATGTTCAAAGATCAATATGGACTTGTGAATCACATTGGCGAGAGAGAACTCTGTAAGAACCGAAATGTGCATAGACGTAAACGAGGGATATATACATTTTTCAAGATTACCAGCTTTCTACGGATTAATTATCGTCTTTAAATTTGGAGGGATTTAGAGACGACAGTAATTATGACTTGCATAAGAGACAATTAACGCTTCAAGTACATGATAGTTTTACTTGTTTGTGTTTGTAAGTCCTCAGATGCCCAAATTCGGCCGTCTAATTACATCGCATCTGGTAGTCTTGAGTGAAGCGAGATGCTTTCATTACCTCTTGCCTTTCTTGGTCCATCCTCTTCCCTGGTCCACCCGTTGCTCGCCGTTGTTCGGGACAGGGTTCCTTTTGTATGTTCGTGAGCGCGTTCGTGCCCTCTAGAGGTGTGTACTGTGAATACGAGCAACAACGAAGTCTAAAGTCGAAGAAATTCAGAACTCTATCTATTACGTTGGGGTCATTTTCACCTTCCGAGTTGTAGCTGCGGACGGTTTTGTTTGCCCGATTCGGGAAGTACGAAACGGGAGGCACTTCGAGAAACGCTTGAAGATTTTGGGGGCGATTTGTGTGACTAAGCTGAACTTCTAGATTTCATTTATCGAAGCCGTGGCCTTGGCCATTACAATCTTCTCGAAAGATGGGCCATAGACTTCGGACAGTATTATTATTATTTTGCTGGATATTTGGTGACTAAACTACTTGTATTTAGATGGTTATTTTTTGTTTGTAGATTTAGCCCCGTTTATCTATCTCTGCACGAATTGTGTAGTCTTTTCATTCGGCACGTAACAAACTTACTCTTTAATTAGCTCATAATATGGAATTAACATTTTTCACGTTTTAAAAATTGTGGTGCTGACTAACCGTCAAAGTGGCATAACGCGATCGGCCATCCAGCAGTGAACAGCGACCAAATCACACCAAATGTGCCGATGCTTGCGCTCCGAAAACACACATGACCGCAAAAACACGAAATGTGTGGTGTGAGAGAAGCTGTCCGTGAAGCTGCACACGCGTGGGAACGCATCCCATCGGCGTAATTGCTCCATTCGGAAAGAAAAGCGACGGTCCGGACAGCGACGAGAAATCGATGTTTTTGGTTTCCGGCGTAACACTCGCCTGTGTCACCTCCTCTTTACTGTCGGCGACGAGCGGGCGAGCGCGCGCGGATGTTTGCCGGCGTGTGTGTGCGCGGACTGTCCGCCGCGCGCGTTCCGGATGGGCGCAGTCGAGCAATGGATTGGCGCCATCGCGCGCCCCCACATTTGTCGCTGATAACCTGCGCCTCGCGTAGGTGAAGGGCAAAGTGCCGCCGGCGTGACATTCCGGTCCACGGCAGACGAGAAGAGAAAAATACGCCCGGCGACGTCATCCAATATGATGGAATTCGACGTTGCTATCAATGTTTCATGTCGTATACAAAACTTCAGGTTGAGATGGCTCAGATTAACTTGGGTGGTTCAGTGCATCGATTGATGTTAACGCAGTGCCTCTGGCCGAGGGTTCGAGTCCCGACGGTAGTAGAATTTTCGACACTAGCTAGAGAGCTACGTCGAATTCAGCCGCTGACCGGAGGAGAATTCAAGATGACTGCTGCTCTGATCAGTAGTGTTTTCCGTGGTTTCTCCGATCAACTCTAGCGGAATGTCGAAACAGTAACCTATCAAACGGACTACGGGCGCGCGCTATCTTTTCTTTCTCTTCTATGTCGTTTCCTCCCTTCCTTATTTACACACACACACACACACACACACAAACCAACTGGAAGCTTAGAGCGTGTCCCGGCCGGCGCGATGCCCTGCTTTTGGGAGATATATGGTTGCGGAAAACCTCGCAAGGTGACATGTAGGTCAACGCCATATTCGTCATCCGCCGGGGGAAGATCACCGCCATTTCCAGCGATTAAAAAGTGAACTACACAAATCGGATAACATGCACCATGTTTGGGGTCTTTATTACCCCCAAACGTTTTACACTATAATTTACAAGTATTTGATGCAGGAATGTTATTTGGAATTATTAATTGAGAAAACGATGTTTTATTTAATATATTGCACTAAACAACAAAGAATAATGTTATTTCCAGAAAGAAACATTCTAGCATATTCTCATTACTGTACATAGGTGTCTTTCTTATAAGCATATGAATGTTTCAAATAGTGCTACCAAACCATAACACACAAATATATCAAATTATCACTCAGAAACCGCAACATAATATTATAAAACGGAAATAGACAGGATTTTACAATTTTTCTTGAAATTTAGATGTCAAATGTGGCATTTTTTACTCCAACCGCATGAAATCAAATTATTTCCAGCAAAGAAATAAACTTAGAAAACTGAAAAGATTACATTAACTTACGTAAAACTGCATATTAACAGTATATCTAAAAAGAGAAGTTTATGTGAATCATTTCCAGAATGTTGCGAAACATTATTTGTCCCTGGGGACGAAAAATACCCCAAACAGAGTCTAAGGATTAATGATCTCAGCCAAAAGCTGAGGGCTTCGTTATTTTTTTGGCGTTGCATTTTTTGCCTTAATTCGAAACGGGAATTTTGTTTTCTTTTCTTTCGAAATACTGTTATCACTTGAAATTCGCTCTATTTTTACCGAGAATACCGGTGATAATATCTATTATAGATTTAATTATCTTATATAATTTTTTAAATTTTAATTTATTACGTAGATTGATTAGTGAATGCGGGTGCTTCAAGTGCAAAGGTCCTGTAAGTGTAGTCTGTGTTCTTTGTCTCCGGTGTTGACGGTGATCTCCCGTAACATAGCGAGATCTGCCGCCGGCCTATGTTCATTTGCGGGGACTTTCCTTTACCAGGTATCTCCCACAAGCTTGGCGTTGCCCCACCCAGGACAAGCTCTAACCCCGCTACTGGTCTCCCGACATGTCTGGTAATGTAGTACATGTGAGTGTAGGTGTGTGTCAGTAAGTTAGGGAGGAAAGAACAAGGAAGATAAAGGAAAGATCGCGAGCGATCCGTGGCCCGTTTGTTAGGATACTGGTCCGGCATTCGCCTGGTGTTGATAGGAGAAACCACGGAAAACTACTGACCCGGGCAGCCGGCCGCTAAAACCCTCCTCCAGACAGCAGCTCTATTCGCCCTAACTGTCATTGTAGTGTCAAAAATCCTGCCCCTGTTGGGACTCGAACCCTAGGACCTCCCGGTAAGAGGCACTGCAGTGACATGATTTGATGCCATGAGCCATCTTAGCTGGTTTAATTTGTTAGTATGATTTATTGAACGTGAAAAATAAATGACAGTAATACGCAATTCTCGCATACATACAAATATAGAACAAGCTAGTTTTGCTTATTATAAGGATTGAGCGCGAATAGTGGTAATTTGGCAGTTTTACATCAAATTCAGTTCGTCGCGAAAATAATTCGCTTGTTTTTTTTTCTAATCACACCAATCTTCAAGATGATCGTCTCTAGATTTTATATGGTGTCCCCCTTTTCGGTAATGAGAGAACTCACGCTTCTTTACCTCGGCTCGCTTGTCCTCAAAGCTCCTTCTTCCACTTCTACCTTCCTTCCGCCACCTTCTCCTTCACGAGCAGACAGTTGTCTTCCAGGTCGTGATCGCCAGCCAACTCATGCAAGCAGTTTCAATGCGGGTCTGTTTTACGGTGATGTATATTGTAATGCGGCTTCCCCAACTTGCTAACAGTAAAATAAACTAGCAAAAAAGCGACCTGGTATGAAATAAAATAAAATATTTAACTTTTAAATAGTTTTTGTTTAATGAAATGAGGTGAGAAGAATGTGCCAGACACAACGTCGGAGAGAAGATTAGTATCAAAGCAAATCTGTGAATTAAATCCAGGAGGAGTCATTTTGTGTGTAAAAAGAACAAACGGAAGCGTGTTGCTTTTCTATATTGTTTCTGATGGTAGGTAGCAGTGGTTATAAGTGTATTTAAGAACTGCAACGATAGAAAGTAGTACAGATGTGCTCCCAAAGCTTAAAACCTACACTGTGAAAATACTTTTGTCATTGTAAATTTGTTTCCTCCTGAAATGGACAATGTGAAGTTTGTGGTGTATGAGTTATATTAAAACAATAAACGTGTGAACTGTTTCCAATCGGCCGTACACACATCAGCAATGATGAGGTTGTGGGACCAAATCTTCTAACTTCCAAACTTTCAGTATTTTTGATTACGTTTCAGTATTTTGAATTTAATAATGGCGAATTAGCCAGCAAGAACTGATGTTCCTTCAGAGAGATATATTTAGGCATCTTAGGCTTGTTTCATTAGCATGCAGCGCAAATCTTACTAGATGTTTGCCCTGCATCAGTTCCATTCGATTCCTCGTAGGCACTTTCCCGAATCCAGGCCTCCTCCGCATTATGGGTTTGCGTAGAACCTTAAATTTTTCCCGAGCGGTAATACAAAGGAAAAAAATCTGACAGGAGGAAAAATAAAAACACCCCCGCAACCCTCTTTCTCGCGTTTTTGTTTTTCGAAAGTGACAGCACATATTACAGAGGCGCATTCGCTTTTTAGTCGCCGGGAATAAAGTAATCTGCAAACGCAGAAGCAGATATTGCCAGCGCCCTACTCCGGACTAAGGAGACTCGCGCAATAAAACAGGCTGCAATTTGTCATCTTCCGCCAGACAGGGATTATTCATCCTCGCTGCAAACCGTCTGAAACAAAGCCTTCTGCTGTCAGGGGGGGGGGTAGGAGGACGGGAGGAGGGGATTGCTCGGAAGACAGAGGAGTACTGAATGGTAAACTCGGCTTGGATCTCCGCTCCGGGCAAGCCCTTGGACGAGCCGAGAATTTTTTTACGAGACTCGAAAAGTGTCTGCCGCAAGACAGGTGTTTCTGGAATTGATTAGGTTCGGTTTGCGAAAGGATTCCCGAGAGTAACTCGTGATGTATTGATTCAAGGGGAAATCTGCAAAGAGATTCTGCTCGAATGGTTCAAAATGCGGCAAATCTATTGGGGTGAAGAATTACTGCGTAACTAGTGTGTTTGGCTGGTGGTCAAATAATATTCTTTAATGTGTTAATACAAACGTTTTATCGCTCTTCCTTACGGGCCCTTGAGCAACTGGCAGTACCGTGCGCAGAATAGAAGCCTAATCGATAGATCAAAATTCTGTGCTCCATTGTAGTTCTCTGATTGTCTTGTGTTTTTTAGAAATATTTCGTAGCTTCACGTGTATCAACGCTGTGTTCAGTGCCATGCAATTAGTTAAGAATAATATTAATAAGAGAACATTTTAAATGAAATCCAAATAATATAGTTTGATTCATGAGTGCTTCCAAATTGATCTGTACTTCCAAACTACGAGTGGTAATGTAGAATGAACGAAAATCTGCTTCTTTTCTTTCTACATTTCACGGTTTTGATAGCTTCCTGTACGTTTTCACGCCCCTTTCCATCTTCTCCTCTACTTCCCAAATCTTTCCTTCCTTTCGGTGCGTAGGGAGGTAGCTGCTTTTGGAAGTCTGTTATCTTCCATTCTTTCAAATAGTTGTAAAAAATTGTCTCTACATTCTTAAATCCTGGCGTTTATTGGTTCTCTTTTTTAAATCTTTCCTATTTTTTTTGTTTCTTAACTTTTCCCCTCGTCAGCACCATTAAGTTTTGTGGAAAAATTTAATTTGACTTGCCTGAATCCTTTTCATCGTTCTCTTTGTACGCACGAAGCTTTCGTAACCAAAGAGCAGCATGGAAATTACCATAGTTTTTTTAAAATATTTTTTCGAGTTTCCTGTCTCGCATTTTAGGGTGTTGTAAATAGTTCCACATATTGTTTGAAACTTTGAAATCTGTCCTTCTGGACATTTATTGTACACCCTGAGTAATTAAAGGAGGAGACTTGCTCAAAAATAACATCGACAATATTAGAACTGACTGGTGTCTTCACCCAAACTGTCATTACTTACGTATTCTCTCTTGATATCAGCAGGTCAAAAAATAAAAATTAATACAGAAATGAACATTAAATTAACGAAATAACTAGAAGACTCAAAACTCCATGATACTGGCACGGACTCCGCCCCTCAGGCTAGATCGGCCTCGCTGCACCACTCAGATTAGCTCGGCCACGCAGGCTCTCTCGGTCAGTCGGGCTCTCTCGATCAGTCGGGCTCGCTCGGTTAGTCGGGCTCGCTCGGTTAGTCGGGCTCGCTCGGTCACTGGGGCTCGCTCGGTCACTCAGGCTCTTGCTGCATTGGCAATCTTTTTTGCGTGAACCTCTTCGGTGTTTAATTTGTTTTGAAAATATCTGACTTATTTTGTAGAGAGTTACCGAGTTTTTGAGTTCCTTGTAAAAATATTTCAATTCTTGTAAAAATATTTGAAAAGTTGTGATGAAAAATGTGCTTACAAATATGTTTTGAAAATATTGTCTTTTCATTTTAAAATAGGTTTTTGTTTAAAATTGTCGAGTATTTTCTGGCCTTGTTTGCGATTGTACAAGAATTATGTAAGTCTTCAACGTTAAAATTAAGTAGATGCCACGAAAATACTGTTAGAAGGTATTTAATCAGGGCTTTAGTCACTGTACTCTGTGAATATTCAAGGATTTTGGAACTTCATAAGTGAGCACACAAGATCCAATTAAAATTTACTCTATGCACAAGAGATTCTGCTGGGGCTTTGTCTCTGAGACGGGGAAAACTTCAACGTCTTTGAAGACGTTTATGAGAAAATCTCCTCTCACTTAATAAAAGTTTTCATGAAGCGAATAGACAATGTATGATGTTGCTGTATTACGAAAGTGTATGTGCTTTATTGAAGTTAAATGAATTAGAAATTCTTACCGAACTACTAAATGATTTTACAAGGCACCATCTCCCCAATTTGCAGCATTTGGGAATTTCTATTAGCTACCTTTGCCACATATACAGATCAGTTCTGATGTCTCCGGCTCTGTGACGTCATGCCATTTCGCTGTGTCAGTCGCAGAGCGAAGGAGAGAGGGTAGAGTGGGGATACAGAAAGAAAGCGACGGTAGGGAGTGAGGGAAGAGATGGACACTACTATTGAGTTAAAGTCATTGACCTTACCTAATCATTGTCCACCAATGAACTATCGCTATTTTCAGTGTTTTCACACTCGATATCCGAGTTCATATTTATAACAATACTGTCTATAATATCTGGCACTGGACCGTCCCTCCCCTAGTATTCATTTTCAAGTTTCATGACATGAGCGCAGTAACCCTTCCAGTCTTCAATAGTGACTTGAGTGATAGCCCAGTTTGTAAGCTCTGACAACTTCTTTGCTTTCTTTTATAAGTCTCTTAATTTTTGCCCATGCCATTTCAAAGGGATTCAGAAGGTGGATGACAGAATGACCCCTACTGGTTAACAGCTCATCAATTTTGTATGTCTTTTCTGAGGTTTTAGTTGCAGAACTAGTTGGTATAATTCAGGCTTCCTCAGGTTTTCATTAGCATGCATTCCTTTTGCATTCAACCATTGAATCGCTTTAATGCATATGCAGTTGGGGTTTTATTGGCTAACACACTGATATGGAGCATTATCAAGAACAGTTACTGCCTTAGAAAGCAGTTTTTGTAATAATGTTTCTCTCACCCACTTTTCAAAATTTTCTTGATTCATCTGATCATGGTAGTCGCCTGCTGCAGAACCGACCTTCACTGTAAATTGTCGAATTCGATTTCCGCTTCGCCATTTCGCATCTAACATTCGCGCACTCTGAATCAAAACTGAGCTGATGTTTGCGAAACCAATGCATTGACCAAGCACGCGCTGGTCCTTTCCTACAGCTCATGTGTGACTCACGGATGTCTGTCAAACAAATCCTACAGCCCATCACCTTACCTCGCTCCCTTCACCCCGCGGAGAAACTTAGACCCCTCTCACAGGGCCGGAGAACTCGGAACCGAACAGTAGTACTATTAGCTACATAACAATTATTAATGTTGTTGCTGATTGTCCTTAATTGGACAATTGGATATAGGTGGGTTGATAATTAAAATAATCCATATATATATATATATATATATATATATATATATATATATATATATATATATATATTAATTTATCAATTATTTTCACGAAATTTAAATTATTTATGGTCAACGGCAAAATCTGTATTTCAAGTATGAGGGATAAGTATAATCAGCACACGTTCTCGTGAGATACATAATCTTTACACATTTCTTTACAATGCGTTATTGAATTATGAATAAAGATTTTTATCTGGAAATGAACTAGAGATGTGATATTTGAGTATTGCCTGGGAAAAACCACCATCACCTTACTCCTCCACCTTAATGAAGCTCTGACGTGTACACAATGACATCTTTTCTACATAATGTTCCTTGTCCAACGAGAGAGTGAAGTAGGTGTGAACAAAGCGGAATATAACCCTAGGCCGAAGCGCGCAGTCTGAGGCCTCTGCTGTCATCTAAGAGTTGTCAACGTTTCGCTGTCACCGCCGTGCTTGCTGTGGCGATCTTGAGTTCATACACCCCTTGCACAATATCCTTCTATTAATTGAAACCGCAGCTTGCGTGAAAGAAAACCGACGGAGGCAAAACGTTGGCAATGGTATCGAGGCATTCAAAGGAATAATTCAGTGAACACAGTTATTTATGAATGGTTATGAATGAATTATATTACAGTGTTTTATAATGGTAATGTTATATTATTGCTAATAATACTACGAAATTCATGCTCACAACAAAAATCGCGAGCTGCCTCGTTACACAATTCTGTGTAACGTGCGTGTGATGCGTTTGAAAGCATTGCTGAGTCATCTCGCGATATCAGAGATTCGGCTCTCGTCGAATGCGCAGTCACTTCTTCAGCGTTCACGAATCTTCTCTCTTTCAAATGCGTTTTCCGTCGCGGAAAAAGAAACAAACCGTGAGAGGTGGTTTAGGGCATCAACTGATGTCGCTGCAGTGCCTCTGACCGGGGCCCTACCTTGAGCCCCGTCGGTGGCAGGATTTTCGACACTAGTTACGTAACAGGGCCAAGTTCTGTCGCTGTCAGAAGAAGACGTAGCGGTCGGCTGCTCAGACCGACAGTTTTCCGTAGTTTCACCGATCAATACCGAGCAAATGCCGGAGCAGTACCCTAACAAACGGGCCACAGACCGCGCGCGATCTTTCCTTCCTCTTACTTGTCCTATCCTCACCCCTTACACATGCTTACACGTACATGCACTACACTACCACACACGCCGGGAGACCGATTCGGGAGCTTAGAGCTTGTCGTGGCTGGGGCGGTGCCCCGCTGGTGGAAGATACCTGGTGAGGAAAACCCCAATAGCCGAAGGTAGATTGGCGCCGGATCTCACCATATCATCGCAACCTCCCGAGCAAAAAACATGCAATACACGTACGGGGCTAATGACCTTAGCAGTTGACTGGCCCGGGATCACTAATCAAGAAATCAAAATTTAAAAAAAAAGTCAAGTGCTATTGATCTACGATGTATACAGAATGCACTAATGCAGTAATGTTGTTTCTGGCAAGGTTTTTTGTCACCAAACAAATTGATGTGGTGGTGTATTAATGTGCTAAAGAGAGGAGTTGTTTTGTGCCCATTCTTTGAGAAGTTTCTTTCTACGCCTAAGGCGAAAAAGGATTTCCATATACAGCTTCTTTGTTATTGTACGACCTTCTAGATCTAGAACAAATCTTATTGAGCAAGATCCTGTGCGGCTACGAAAACTCCCCGGACAACTTTGCCTCCGCAAATGGCCGTAGGAAATTTTTTGTTTACGAGGAGATGATTTGAATTTCCACTGGCAAGACTGTCGTTTAGGCACTCGTCGTACAAGTAGCATCAAGTTTCGTCTCCAGCTAGTAGGGACTTTTCGCACGGCATAGTTTGCAGCAGTCGACTGCATTTTGTTAGCCCTTGCGCACGCGCCAACTCGAAATGGAACATGAAATCGAAGGCGAAGTGATAGCGGAGACCGCTATTCCGCCGTATGTAGCGGGTGACTTATATCTCATGCTAATCGGTCCCTCAGCCATGCTACTTCGAATTTGTTCCCGACTCAAGCGGCAGTGGGTGCCGCGAACTATATATTCCTATTATGACACGGTAAGTTGGTAGAAATGATATGTGTATATATTATTTGATATTAGTTGTATTTATTTAATAATATAATAATTATGTAATAATATACTTGCATATCTGTATCTATGGTTAGAGGACAGCTCGTGTCGAACAATACGAATCATTAGTATGTGGTAACATGGGAATATAGGGCACACTCTACTGCTGCAGTTCGGAACGTTTTCCATTTTGACCTAAACGATTTTCCAAAACCTCTTTTTCGACATCACCTGCTATTGATCTCGATATTGCTGTCGATTTCTATAATGCTTCGCCGTGCCAAATCTCCGTATTCCTTAAAAAACTATTAATTGGTGGGCATTACTGAATAGATGCCCAGCGAGAATCAATCTTTTTTCTTAGATTTCAGGAGACATTTGTGGGACTAACTTACGAAAGAAGAAATGTATGTTAAAAAGTTTGTGAAGAAAAGTTTGAACATTTCCAACGGAATTCCGACTTCTGTTGTTATCTCTCATTTAATCTGCGATCGGTCACCCTTCACAACAATGCGTACATTACTATCCTCCTGCAAGAGGATCATAATGAACATTGCCAACGCATAATAGAAAAGTATTGTTGCTAAATATTAAAGTGAATATACTCTGGGGATTATTTAAATCTAGTAGTATTTCTTTCATATACTTCTTTTATTAGAATTATTAAACTGTTACACTATATACTGAGAGACTATTCCTGATAGAATCGTCTGGTTATTCAAAATTTATGAAATATTAGAAGCCAATGGAAATTTGGCTGACACAATAATAAAATCACTATCTTAAATATTTGAATTGTATGAAGCGGCTGAAAGAAATGTGAACTTTTGCAATTTTCGGAAACTTACAGAGTTGAAAGAACAACGGAACTGTGCACTTTTTATAGTCCTAAATTTCTTTGTACAAGAAAAAAAAGTAAAGAAAAAAATTGCAGCCATATTTGAGAAAATGTCGGAAGTGTTTTGGCTTTATGTACAGTTTCCCCAAAATCAAAATATCGGTTTCAAAATCACAGGATCTCGAACTCGTATTTTGTATCATGACTGCTGTAAAGCACGTTCTCTTGGTGTATTTACTCAAATGCTTCAGTGCATCATTTTATTTCAGTTAGTTTGTTCAAATAACACTGCACTCTCAGCGCGCTCCACTTCTGTAATGCAAGTGTTCTGTGTATAGTAGTACATACAAACGCGAACGTTGACACAAAATCTGAATGTTGATATATGCGCATTGAGTTTCATGTAAAGTAGCGGACGCCAAGAACCAGCCCTGTATTCAGTCCGCAGGAACGTTATATTTTGTAATCTGCTGTCATTCATATGAAGTACAATATTCTTTTTAACATCCACAGAACAAAATTTCCACATACGTTTTAGACTTTTAACAATTAAAATCCCACACATTAATGCCAGGCGCACCAAGAGTTGATGAGGACATTTGCTTCATCTCATTGATTTCATTGTCCAAAGAAGTAATTTTTTTACATGTGGAACATTTTTTCACTCTCTTTCAAGTTGCACCAGTTCTACTCCTTGTAGAAGAAAAACTGTAATCCGGCACTGTTTCGTCATTTGACTTTTATTATTAGAATCCTTCTAAACTCTTAGTGATAGTTTCGACTGTTAGCGCTTATCTCTTTACCTTAATCTTATCTCAAGTATATCTAGGGTAGTTTTCCATTGCTTTTCCTAGGAGCGCTAGAGCGTCAAATTTGACGTTTGATTTGAATACCAGATAGCGCAGGCCAAGATACAATATCCGCAATTTTATCCAGTAAATCAAATCGAAACTCTGATTTGGTGCTAAATTGCTAGAGGATTTAATTTTGCCAAAATCGCCAAGTGCCTTTCCTGGGATTAGTTTTACATGCCGACAAGCGTGTGCATACATGCCGTCGATTTTTGGCACCTCAAAATTCCCGCGACTTTGAACCCTCGAACATGGGATCAGTACCCCGGCATAATAACCACTATACTGTCACATCCGCCGGTCCGGCTATAGCTCAATCGGCTGTTAGATCACCAGTTCCTTTTACTCTAGAAGGAAGAAGAGGGTTGCTAGGAGTTGTTCATGCTAATAAGAATGAACATAATGACCCGAAAATATTTAAATTTATTCCTGATTCCTGTCAAGGAAGTTACGTAAAAAAAGAAAACACCCTACCTAATGAGCTCTCTAATGAATAGTAAGATAATGAAATTAAAATTAAGGAATTACTGATTATGATAATTTAAGAACATGATTGCTCAGACGCGACAACGCTTACAAAATCTGGATTGTGTTATTGCAAAACGTTCGTGTTGCGCTTGAAGAGCGAAGAATGATAATACCCAATAGCGTGGGTTTCTTTTTTTGCCGATACGACAAATTGTACCGGGACGTCTCCTATGCAGCAGTTGGCTCTGTCAGCTAGGCGCCCGCAAGGTTCGTTGACCTCAGGCGGCGGCTCCGGCGGTAGCGGCTCCGAGGGTTACACCCTGGGCGCCAAAGGACAAAGGAAGCCCCTTGTCAGCGGTTGCAGCAGGCAGCGGCGGTCGAAACACACGCTGCAGCTCGTCTCGTCCAAATGGCCTCCGCGTCGAATCGTGGCGAGTTCAGATTTCTCTCGCGAGTCTCAGCGTAGGCGTACGATTCAGTGCAGGCAGCAAGTTATGCCCTGTTCTCATAACTTGGCCCTATTGCGCGGACGTCCGAGTCGAATATCAAACTCAACAGAATAACTTTCCCAAATCGAAAGATTAATTCGCCAAGCACGGCGTTCTTCTACGCAATGTTGCGCCCGCCTCTCACGGCGCTCTAGGATCGAATCGGATGTTCGCCTAGCACGACGTTCTCCTATGCAATGTCTCTGCCGCTTAGCATGGCGTTCCAGCGAAGCCTCTCTTCTCCCCTCCACAAAACTGTATCCCGCTTTGTAAAATAATCCCTACACGGCGTTCCAGCGATTCAATTGGTCTAAACCTACTACGTCTTAGATTGCGTTTCAGTTCGATTGGCGTAAGTCTACTGCGTCTTAACTTCTGTTTAAGCCAATCGACGAGCAAGAAACTCCAAAATTTTCCGTTGCTTGGGCTATTTTCTGTCTCGAATAGGCGCGCGCACATGTACAGGATCTTCGCGGCCCCCCTTTCCCAAATGTCCTTTCCGATCAACAGTTCTTAATTAATGTCGAAGGGAATCCCGCCAGAGACAGGGGGCGCTTGTTGACGACGGGGCTGGCGGTCGCCAAGGAGGTGGGGTGGAAAGGTCTGCCTTCCGAGGGGAACCCCAGCGTTTGCAGCTGCACCCTGCCATAAATTCCTTCGAACAGGTCGCACGCGTCGGGTCGCGGCGCCGGCAGTTATGCAACTCCCCGAAAGCACCGTTCTTTTGTCGATTAAAATTATACTATTTAGGCTACTTAATGTGCCGCCACAGTACCATCAAATCCGGTACGCGTAATAATGATAGTTGAAAGAGTTCTTTAACAATAGGCGGTGGTTCCAACGGAAAAGACTAGAAGAAAAGAAAGTATTTTAAATATATGACTTTGCCTTACCTAAAATATTAAAAATATTTTAACACAAACTTGCAGAAAATGATTTAAATTAAGATATATACAGGTGAGTCACGTAACATTATCACCTCCTGTCATTTTTTACGATTGAAGTCATTGCGATGCAGTTTTCACAGAAGTGCCTGAGGGAATGGGGCTGACTGATGTATGTATTCGTTTCCGTTTTATCGCTAGTATTTTACGAGATATTGAGGTGTTTTTAAATGGAACTATACATTTTAGTCTATCATGTCGAGCGTAAAAATACGAATCCAGTGGTATACATATTTCTATATGTTAAATGTTTTTTGAGTAACTTTAATTTTTTAGTACGTCGACTATTTAAAGGCTGATATAAATTGAACGCTTATTTTGAAAATTGCAGGAAGTGCTAAAGTTATGTTACTCTCGCTGTATTGTGTTATTAACTCGTAAATATATGCCATTTTCCCCTCACTTATATTGCAATATATTCGGGTTTGCCCCCCCCCTCCGGGTAAAAGAATCGATACGCGACTGTTAACATTGAGCGTTCTTGAAACCTGCCGACGCAAACTTGCAGTGCATTTTACCCTAAACTACAGATGTGCTTATCTTGTCTCGCTTTTCTCGCGAAACTACTTCGAAATTACTTTTACCTAAGTCAATACGCGCTTCTCATTCATCGTCTATTTATCCACGTGCCTTGGCTGTTCAACAAAATATACTCACTCCCCACGCCTTTTCCGTTGTACTGGGACGTAAGGTTCCGTAGAACAGTTCACACCTCTTCGCAGAAGTATCCATTTTCTTTCAGTGCGAACTCTTCTTCGTACGCAATCATATTTAACAAGCAATTAAAACGGATATCTTCCTGGTTTTAGGAATGTACGTTTTCAGTTGGTTTCATAAAATTTAATGGGAATATATGAAACCATTAATTTTTTGGACTTTATCGTGTGTAGAAAAAACAATAAACATAAATTCAAACTTTTTTTAGAAAACCCACCCAAAGTGATCTAGTCATCTCTTCAGTTTCCAATCACGCCTTAAAATACAATCTTTCTGCCTTTCACTCTCGGATACATAAACTGTCGATGATCTCTATGTCACAAAATGAATTTCACAAAGAAATCTCCATTATAAAAACAAAAGCCATTAATAATGCATAAAATCCAAACTTGATAGCACGTCATGCACAAAAACAATATTATTCAAACACAGTTTTCCTTTGAATCTTTCTGATGAAAAACAAAAAATGCATCATTTGTAACCCGTATAATGGTAATGTGTCAGGTTTAGGCTGACAACTCAAAAAATTAGATAAAATTCAAATCTGTTACAAAACCAATACGAAATTGTCAACAATATTTTCTCGAACAAAAGAGCCTTTAAAAATCACGATAAACAGTATTTTAAATTGTAATGATTGCAATGCAGATTATGTAGGCTAGACAGGAAGAAAATCTATTAATAGAGTCAATGAACATATTAGCTTGGAAACAAAACGTAGGAAATTCAACATTCGTGTCATATCTTATTGAACATAACCACTCCTTTGACCCAAACAAAATTTTCAAATTTTACATATTCAAAACAATGGAACTAAATTAAATATTCTGGGAAATTAAGAAATAACCAAATTGCTAAAAAGTCCTTTGATGACTTGCTTAAATGAGCAAACGGGTGTAAAGTGTTGCGTGCTCATGACTCAGTTCACTATTTTTTGAACTCACCTCACAGTAAACCATAGACAAAATGGCCTCTCCATTTATATGGATTACGAATTACGCTAACCTCAATCTGTACATATTTTGACCGCGTTACCTGAGTGAGTAAGATATTATCTTAGTATCATTGAAATTGATCATTTATATCTGTTTTTAAAAATACATTCTATTAATTTAAGATTTGCTTATATTTAGATAACATTGCCTATGTTGGTTACCGCTGGTGGGAGATACTTGTTTGAGTAAAACCCCGCTAGCCGGATCTCGCCATCGAGCGGAAGCAGATCACCGCCACCTCCTGAGTAAAAATGCACTACACTTAAAGGAGTAATGTTCTTAGCAGTTGATGTGCCCGGAATCATTAACAACCAACCATAAAATTAATTCAACTCAACATGCGGTCAGCAGCGCGGTCTCTTATTAGGGATGGTAAAATTCCTTGTTCGTGTAGTGATATATCAGTAATTCAGTCATTCGAAAACAGTACACAAACGTATTACGTATGGGTTAAAAATGCACTTTTTGTAGCACGGAGGATACTAAAAAACTATTTATGAAGTTACCAACCATTGATCTAAATGATATATCGCATCTAATAATCATTTGCTAGTGTGACTTCTAAATGTTCGGAGAAGGAGACTAGTGTGAGAATTCTCTGAATTCTGAGAAGTTGAGTTTTCTGATTTCTTAAAAAAGTAATCTTATAGAACTGTGATATTATTAATAGACCCATTTTACAATAATCCGTAGCTTTCTCCAATTCTGCAATTCGATTTATAAAACAAAGTGTACGTTTTTCAAATCTATGGAAACTATTGTTAGGTTTAAATGTATTAGCCACGAAACTCTTTGATATTTTTAGATATCGGTTCCGTCTCTAACCGCGGCACGGCAAAGCACATCAGCAACACTCACTGAAGCGGCAGTATTTTTCTCCAGCAATAATTGAAGACCTTATTTCCAAAATGACATCTCCATTTCCGTTTATTTTTTTTAGTTTAAATATTAATATGTTCTCATGATGCTTCTCCATGGCGTCGCCAAATATTGCTGTCCAAACTGGCGTTCCTTCCATGTAAAACGTTATCCAAAAGCCGTTGAATCCTGTCTTGATATACGAGGCTGAATTTGAATATTTTGCCTTCCTGGAACATTGTTGTTCTTAGGGATACGTCTCTTGGGCAATAAGTACAGTTCTGCAAGTCCCGTCCTTTTGCCCTCTCAGACGTAGACTTCACACCCACAGTGTGCGGCAGCACGCGTATGAGCGCATGTGAGTGCGGGGGGAGGAGGTGCAATTACAGCTATCGCATCGCGCAAACACGCGTGCGCGCCGGAACGATTTCTGCGCGCGGCGCGTGCCGCTTTTAATTGGGCGTGCGAGCGCGAGGGCGTCCGCGGCGGAGAGGCGAGGGGGTGGTGAGCGTGGCGGATGCTCTGTTTATCTTGCAAGTCTGCTCCTCCCCGCGCGCCCGCGCCCGCCCGCCCGATGTAACGATGTGTCAGTTTTGCGTTTCCCCTGCTAACATCTTCATGTGCGCCGCCCACCGGCGCGCACTGGAAGCGGTAGCCCAGTGCATCAACTGATGCCTCTGCAGCGCCTCTGACCGGGAGGTCCTAGGTTCCCACTCCCCACGGCGGCTGGATTTTCGACACTAGCTTTTCAGCTAGGTCGAATTCAGTCGCTGTCTGGAGGAGAATTCTAGCGGCCGTCTGCTCTGATCGGTAGTTTCCCGTGGTTTCTCCGATCAACACCAGGCGAATGCCGGAGCAGTACCCTACCAAACGGGCCACGGTCCGCGCGCGATCTGTCCTTCCTCTTCCTTGTCCTATCCTCTCCCCTTACACACACACACACACACACACACACACTTACACTAACATGCACTACACTACCACATATTCCGGGACAGCGGTCGGGAGGTTAGAGCTTGTCCCGGCTGGGGCGGTGCCCCGCTGGTGGGAGAGTCCTGGTTAGGGGGAAACCGCACTAGCCGACGGTGGTCGGCGCCGGATCTCGCCATCCAGCGGGGGAAGATCACCGCCATCTCCCGCGAAAAGAAACATGCAATACAGTAACGGGACTAATGACCAAAGCCGTTGACGCGCCCGGAAACATGAAAAAATCAATCAATCAATCTGTCAATCCATCTATCCACCGGCGCGCCCTCGCACGCGCGCGCGGCACACGAGGTGCGACGCGCTGCGAGTGGCTCAACGCGTGGCGATTGAGCGTGGGTGTGAAGTGGCGTGCGGGAATGGCGCAGTGACGTGTGAAATGGTTCGTGTTCCGCGAATTGTGTAGGTTTCATGTACTGAGGGAATTAATTTTTTGTGTGTGTTTACGTTGTAACGTTCGTTGACGAGATGTTCTACGCTTCTTTCACGACGCGTACTGTTTTCAGCCCTTCAGTAGCCGCGCTTGTGTACAGCGTACACCACTATTACACGACATTTAATAGTTCATGTTAGATCGTTAATAGAACTTCGTTGAACTATGTATTTTATAATTGATGTTTTCGTAGCCTAAAGGTCGACGAAAAGTCGTCTTGAGACGATATGAATCTTTCACTTTCGCCGTTTTGCGTATCTAGACGTAATTAAATTTTTGTCAGTGTTGCTGGATGTGTTGGAAAGGCTAGAGGGTTACCGCGTCGTACTGAGGCTGTGGTATCTTGTGTCGTAGTAACCTGTGGTGGGTACCTGCTCCACGTCGCCGGGCAACAGCATCTTTCCCCTCACCAGCTTTGGAGTGCTCCCGCACCCTACCATAGGCTGCAAGTTGAGGGTAAAGATAGTTTCGCGTTGGATTAATGAATGAATTAAAAGTATTGATTACTGTGAATATCAAGATACTATTGGTTTAGGGCAAATATAGCGCCTCTGCGTCAGAATTCGACCAATCATAATATAATTCCTTGTTAAAACAAAAAAAAAATACTACGGAAAATTTAAGCAAAAAGAGATTGAATGACCATTATTTGCATTTCAAAATGAAATGGTTCTAATATTTTATATTATAATAAAGGTACAATTTGTTATTCTACTACAAAGCCGAAGATGCAACGTCAGATGTGGAAACGCTCATACGAGGTATAATACATTGTTTTATACCCAAAAAGTAAGTATAGGCAGAAAGACCAATGAAACACATTAATTGATTTATGTACCATCTAAATAGTCGTGTATTTGTTTCTTGGACTCCGGAAAGTTTGCGGTGACTCGGTAGCGTGGTTAGATTTTAGTCAGAAAATGGGATTATAAACGTACTGAAGATGCGTGAATATGATAGAATAATTATCGCATGAAACCGTAGTGACCTTCTAAAGCAAAGGTATGTAAAACATAATAAAATGTGTAATATTCAAATCCAACGCAGTGATTAATAGAACAGTTCAAAGAAAAGCTATGAGCAATTCTTCCACTGACTATCCTGATATTACATCATCTAAAAAATAAAAGTGCTACCGATTATAACTTTGCGTGTAGTACTGATTTTGTGTGTAATATCTTGAGTTGTTTATCAAGAATATTTTCTTAATATTTATCAATCTCTTAATTTAAGGTTTTATTCTGAAGTATCCAAATTAAACACACCAGGGTTCATAAAAACAATTTATTAACAAAACCAGGTACAAAGCCGTAGTGCCGAATAACCAGGAAAACTTGCAGAGAGAACGTAGCCGTGTCGTCGTAAACCAGGAGATATACCAAGAAATGCCGAGTCACCAAACAGCAGAAAGGAAGTCCGAAGTCGTAGCACAGTTTTCGTCGTCTCTCTCTCTCTCTCTCTCTCTCTCTCTCTCTCTACACAATAACACCACTATTTCGCCAGATCGTCACACTACCACAGTCGCTTGCTATCTGCCTCAGCGGTGCGCCGAGGCCCTCTTATAGCGGCCCCGGGCCGTAGGCCCGTTGACTGGCTGCGTAGTAGGGGCGGGGTCGAGTTTCACCCCGCTCGCTCAGGCGTGACGGCCGCGCTCAGCCGGGCACCGCTGGCCCGCGCTGGGTGTTGCCCACTGCTGCCAGGGGCGGTAACGCCCTGCTGACGTCATTCCGTGGCGGCACTTTTAATTACGTGCGGCCGGTCACGACATATTCTTAATAAAGCAAAAACAAAACGACGAATGATGTTGTTCCGTAAACGTTTTGTCTCCTGATTTGCAGACTCCCGCTGTTCTTTTGAATAAAATGCGCAAATTTAACAATCATCTAATCTAAATGTTCATCACTCACAAAGCACATTTACACTAAATACAGATACACCAAGTTATGACCGACCCGCATTAAGCCACATTGAAACTGAAGTATAGGTAATCCTCACTTGTAATAGAGAATAAAATTACAAATATAGTATATCTCTTCAACTGCCCCGATTACAATTTTTAACACGTCTTATTTTTCTATAATTCACCCTTAATATTTATTTATACCGAAGGTAAAATAATTTTGTATTCAAATCAGATTTTTTTTAACGGATACCGCGAAAAAGATGAGTAAATTATTCTCTTGAGTATAAAAAAGTCTATAAACGTTAGCCTGTAGGTATTCTGAAGAATTTCCAACTTAAATTTCCTTTTCCAACGAAATGGCCTTCTTGAGGTGAAGGTAGATATGCATGATACGTCAAATGGCTTCAT
This sequence comes from Teleogryllus occipitalis, assembly GCA_011170035.1. Classification (NCBI taxonomy): domain Eukaryota; kingdom Metazoa; phylum Arthropoda; class Insecta; order Orthoptera; family Gryllidae; genus Teleogryllus; species Teleogryllus occipitalis. The sequence continues at coordinate 149,775 of BLKR01002377.1, forward strand.
TTGTGATTCTTATACATTCACATTTGGAAATGCATTATTCAATATGGAGAAATTTGTTTCAATTGAAAAAACATCTGGTAGAATCTGGCACACAGAATTTGATTCGTTCACTATTCAAGGACGAAAACGTCACAGGCACGTCATACAAAACGTCAACTGACGAAGTACAATTTCTTCCGCGCTTTCTGTTCTCCAAGGGCACGTGAAATTCTTGTCTGTCACGAAGTACCGACGTTAGCATAGATCGGATCTCCAGTGATGGAGATCGTTTGAAGCCATTAAATATCACGCAGGGAACCAGAGTCTTTGCAGCTCCTGCGCTCCGAATTCGTCACAATAGTGAGCCCGCTGAACACGCCAGAAGGCGAACGACAGCACCGGGATTGGTGGTATTGGTAGTTGCAGTGGAACCAGCAGTTTCGTTAGCAACGGCAATGCTCGTGATAATGTCAGTGATAGTGATAATGTCAATACCAGTGTTAAAGCTAATGCGGACGTGGAAAGTGGGGGAGGAGGGGAGAGTACGGAGACCGGGGCGAAGGCGAGACGCGAGACGTCTGGGCTCAGGATTGATTGATTAGATTATTTAGTGTTTCTGGGAGCATAGACTACTACAGTTATTCCCATAAATGTAGTATATCTTACTTCCAATCTTAGGACATGTTATATGCAGGTGGCTGTGTTGAACGTGACATCCTGCGCCGATCTACACGTCAGATTCCCGGGATTTCCGTCCAAGTATTATCCTCAGGGAGGGACGGTGCCATTCGGCACAAGCTCTTAAGCTCCAGATTGGTCTGTTGATATGTGAGGTAGAGTTCTGGATGTACGTTTGTGTGTGTGAGAGGGGGAGGAGGGGACAAGGAAACAACTATGTGGGAGGCAAGAGGGTAGGATACTGCTCCCGCATTCTGAAGATACTTGAAGGAGTCACCAAGGAAAATTCCCAATCAGCGCACGTGGCCGCTAGAATGCTCTTCCTGACGCGGCTGAATTCGACCTAGGATCTCACGGTCATCGACGCTGCATAGGTTGACAGCAATGCTGCCACTGAGCCATCACCGCCGGCACAGGGATCGTGAACGGGCGAGGATTTCGGAAATGGCGGAGGGCGTGGGGAGGCTGGTAAGGGCGGGGCAGACGGGATGGGAGGAGGGGTGGAGCGAGCGGGGTGAGGGGCGGGGGGCTCGGAGCGTGGAAGGGTGCGGGGTGTGTGAAGGCGCGGGGAGGGGCGCGTGGGCGGGGCGGGGTGAGGAGGCCGGAGCGGGGTGGGACGAGGAAGAGCGGGGAGAAGGACGGAGCAGGCGAGGCGGGCGGGCAAGACGGAGTCACAATGGGAGGTGCGGCGCGCATCTCTCGGAGGACGCGGGCGCTCAATGGCGGCGAGTGGGGAGCGGGGGAGGGTGCTCGCAGCCGGAAGCCCCCGAGGGTGACGGACGAGCGCGTGGCCCTTCCTCGCCGCCCCCTGAGGCCCCGACCTTCCTGAAGCCTCGCGACAGAGGACTCCCCGCGAACAAGGGCTGGCCGCTCTCAATAGAGCTAATTCGCGGCCGCCAGGCGGATTTGTAACTTCCGCGGAGCAAAGCTGGTGCCTGATGTTTATTGGCGCTGCGTTGTTGGATTTCTATCACCTGCTGAACGGAAGGCATAGATTCAAATGTGTAGGTTAGGATGCCAAATATTGTCACTTCGCTATTTCTTTGCTTGTAAGCCACGTAACAATAGGAAGAGTAAATATTAGCAGCCTGAAACTTTCGGCTAAACTGTCCGGGCATTCAGTTAGAGATTTCTCTCTTCTTCCCTCTCTCTCTTCTTCCCTCTCTCTCTTCTTCCCTCTCTCTCTTCTTCCCTCTCTCTCTTCTTCCCTCTCTCTTCTTCCCTCTCTCTCTTCTTCCCTCTCTCTCTTCTTCCCTCTCTCTCTTCTTCCCTCTCGCTCTTCTTCCCTCTCGCTCTTCTTCCCTCTCTCTTTTTCTCCCTCTCTCTCTTTTTCTCCCTCTCTCTCTCTTTTTCTCCCTCTCTCTCTTTTTCTCCCTCTCTCTCTCTTTTTCTCCCTCTCTCTCTCTCTTTTTCTCCCTCTCTCTCTCTTCTCTCTCTCTTCCCTCTCTCTCTCTTCCCTCTCTCTCTCTTCCCTCTCTCTCTCTTCCCTCTCTCTCTCTTCCCTCTCTCTTCCCTCTCTCTTTTTCTCCCTCTCTCTCTCTTTTTTCTGCCTCTCTCTCTCTCTTTTTTCTCCCTCTCTCTCTCCCCCTCTTTTTTCGGTCTCCATTTCTGTCTCTGCATTTCTTTCTCTAAATCTGTCAGTCTCCGAGGCTTATAATGGGTACGATCTTTCTACCGTTGGGCGCCCGGCGTCAATACTCGGCCAATCCTTGTGGAATTTTTTGGGCAGAAAGCGAGATCTAGGCAGGTTTTCTTGACGGTCTCCTCTTATTTCCTCATTTCACTATTTCTCCACCTTCATCGCATCATTATTACCGCTATCATAGTCTCATTAGATCACTCATGGCCTCAATGACCGCAGCAGAACAATCATCTGTAACCCTTAAAATATGCAGAGAAAAGAAATCAAAAGCAAATAAAGAGAGAAGTAAGGTAATTAATTAATTCACTTGTCTCTGGATGCTCAGATTGACGTCTTTAGTGTCAGTGATTTATTTACTAAATGAAAGAAGCGAGGAAACAGGGGTATTGTGAGGTATGCATTATCAGAGATATCGACATTGCATCATTTTCATGGTATATCGATGATCTTAAATGAATGTCCTAAGACTAAAAGTTTATATTTAAGTGGCACATCGCTAAATGGCGCACAAATTATGGCGCTTCTTTTGTGAAATATACAGCACAATCGGATCCTCATCGGTGTCGCAAAATTGAAGTTCGAAAGTCGCAGAGCGCGCGTCGGGCAGCGTTTCAAACAGAGCGAGGCGCGCGCCCGAGCAGGCGACCAGCCGCCCGCTGGGCAGCCAGGGGCCACTTAATAGATGGGGCGCGCGCCCGCCCCCGCACCACCGCCCACGCGTCCGGTGCAAGGGGGAAGGGGAGCGGGTCGGGGTGTGACGGACGGAGGGGAGGAAGGGGGAGGACGGCGGAGGAGGGGATGATGCGGCGGCTCACCGCCGGCCGGCTACACCGCCCGGGTAATTGCACCAATTACGCGGTACACAGGCGCCGGCCGCCGTCCCCGACCCGTCCACGGCAGTCTACGTCCGCGGCACCGCCCCCTCCCCTCTCCCCTCGCGATCCCTGAGCGGGACGACGGACGCTGCACCCCTTGAACACCTTCCCTGGCGCCCCGCCCCCCTCCGACCTCACCCTCCTCCTGCGCCCAGATTCCCATCCCACTTAGCCACCCTCTTCGGAAAGCCCCGCCTCCACCGACCCCTCCACCCGTGATCCCGGCGCCCCTTCGACCCCCCCCCTACTGACACATCCTCTTAGCTTCGTGCACCAGATCCACCTAGGTGTCTGCACTCCCACTTTTACTCTCCTCCGCCCTCTGCTTCTTGACGTTCCCCTCAATCATTATCTGCCCCCACCACCCTCCGGACCCTTTCCACCTCTCTGCATACCCTCTGGCCCGCTTCATCGCGTTTCCACCCCGCCCGCCCCTGCCCCCTCCGCGCGCCTCAAGTCGCACCTTCCCACGCCCGTTCCGCTGGCGTCTCGTCTCGCCTTCCATCTCCTCCTCCTCCGTCGCCACACAAACACTCCCGGGCGGCCGGCGCGTTGACGGCGCTCTCATCCGTCAGCCTGTGGCACGCGGCCCGCGCGGCGCAGCCTCAATTGGGGCGCGCACACACGCGCAGGGCACCGCCCTGCCAATGCAACTCCTGTGCATTCGCTCTAAAGAGCGAACTCCTGTTTCGCGAGTGAGAGAAGAGAATAAGGTTTCATGGAAATTGTAACGCATATCAAGTGGTTTCTTAAATGCCAAAAAATGGGTGGTCAGTATGATTGATTTTTTCGTGTTTCCGGGCGCGTCAACTGCTTTGGTCATTAGTCCTTTTAGTGTGACATGTTTTTCTCGGGAGATGGCGGTGATCTTTCCCCGCTGGATGGCGAGATCCGGCGCTGACCTACCGTCGGCTAGTGGGGTTTCCCTCTAACCAGGACTCTCCCACCAGCGGGGCACCGCTCCAGCCGGGACAAGCTCTAAGCTCCCGACCGGTCTCCCGGAATATGTGGTAGTGTAGTGCATGTTAGTGTAAGTGCGTGTGTGTAAGGGGAAAGGATAGGACCAGGAAGGGGAAGGAAAGATCGCGCGCGGTCCGTGGCCCGTTTGTTAGGGTACTGCTCCGGCACTCACCTGGTGTTGATCGCAAAAACCTCGAAAAACTACCGATCAGAGCAGCCGGCCTCTAGAATTCTCCTCCAGACAGCGACTGAATTCGACCCAGCTGAAAAGTTAGTGTCGAAAATCCTGCTGCCGTCAGGATTCGAACCTAGGACCATCCGGTCTGAGGCGCTACAGTGACAGTTGATGCACTGAGCTGCCGCTCCCGGTTTGGTCAGTATGTATACCCAAATGAGAATATCCTTGACCATACAATTGGTATGCAGTGGCGGGTTTTCAGAGGAAGCAAGGGAGGCTTGGCTTCCCAACAAAATTGATTAACAACACTGGAAGATTTTTTTTGAAATTAAAAATTATTAGAAATATCTTTGTCAAAACTGACATAAATGTTTACGAATGGCGAGTAAGCATTTAAAAGAAGTATTTCAGTGAGCGCAATAAAATCTTTATTGGAAGTGCGGTTTTTGCGAAGAAGTAATCCTAAAAGAGGAGAAATTTTAAATCTAATTCTTCTCTTTGGAATGTCGCCAATAGCAGTTTACCAGTTACACAAATGTCATCGACCGTCTCTAAATTTGTCTGGGCCTCCCCAAGTTTAAACTCACCATCCGCCACTGTTGGTATGGTTGACGGAGACACTATTCTCCCAAATTTGTGTTTCGGATGTGATTAAGGATTTTCAGCGGAATAATATTCACCAACATTAACTTTTAAGAATCCAGTTTCAAAATTGTGATTTCTGTTTCTAAACGTGTGAGAGTAATTTATAAACCATCGATTGTAAAAGGACACTATACTCAATATCATTGGTTTTCCTACTTCATTGACGATTTGAGATTAAGCTTGGTATTTATTTGTACTAAAGTGGAACATATTTTCGAAAATTGCTGTTATTATTTAACACAAGACATATAAATGAAGAAACTAGTACCTAATTTGATAATGTCCATCGTAAAATATTTCTTGACATATTGACTTGACAATATGGTTATATAATTTTTCTGATATCTCTGACGGTAATTTACCTCTGCATTTTTAAACGCAAATATTTTTTTTAAATTCATTTAGAAATTCCACTTTAAATGTACGGAACATTCTTGCAGGAAGAAGGTACTAAAATGTGTGTACTATATGAGTGGTACTTAAATCAAGGTCCACTTCATTCAACTCTTCGTATTGCTGAGATACATTTCTGTTGGTTACCCGTAATGCCGAACGCAATGAACGATGCACTGGTCGGCTTTTAAATAAAACTGAAGACATTTCACATATAAAAACACAGAGAACGTAATTTCAAATTTATTGGAATAAATGCAAGGGGTACTGTAGTTGAGATATGTGATGAAAAACAGCAACTTGGCAACAACGTTTTGGCCCGTACGATACCCTCCTACCAGAGCATGCGTGGATACCGTGTTGTTGGTGATCACCTAATTTCCAGGTAATTAAAAACAAATTGAATCATTCCAGAGAATACAAAGAGATATGGAAGCTGATCGTTAATTGCAGCTAGGAAGAGCGCTTCATCATTTGCGAAGCTAACTGGAACAGATGTATCCAATATTTCGTTCGCTGCCTGCTTCCATATCTCGAAATATTTGCGGCATAACCTGATTTTCAAACACGAGAGAACAAATGTTTGCTAATGGACACAAAAATTGATAAAGCCGCATTGAAATTGCATTACAAACCTAATACGACAGTATTTTAAATTTTGTGAAATTCTCATAGTTTCGGGGTGCATTATTAAAAAGGAAGGCGGTATCGTTCTGTCTAATTTTGTGAAACTCCAATAATTTTCATTTGTATTATTTGCGTTATTAAACAAACGTTTAAAAAGTCCGTTTAAATGCCTAAATAATAAAAATGAATGCTTACAGATGAAAACATTACAAGTTAGTAATTTAATTATTGATATATCTTCAGAGACAACTGTAATCAAGGTACGCGACTTTAGTCGGAGAGATGTCTCTGAATCTGGCAGCTGACGTGTGTGCGGTAAGATGGTGGGTTAGGTGAGATATATATTAAAATACCATACCCTTCATGTATAATAAGCCAAGGAAAGATAACATATTTGCACCATTTATAAGAAACTCTCAACACAAAACTCCATACGTGTGATACTGTTGGACACAGAATTGTGTGCTTTACCATTGTGCATAACTTACAAAAGGTGTGTTGTAAATAATCTTCTAAAACAAGATTTTCGTGTCACTAAAGGAACAAGTTATATTTCTTATGCCGTACTCTTCACAATGAGATGTTTTTGGACGTCCTTTGCATTGTAGTTTGGGGTATCCTCACTTCGTAACATTGGTTTTCCGAAATGAACGAACTTAGATTTCAGTATTAACTATTGTCACGTTCATACGAATGATTGCAAAGGTGTGGAATGTTCGCACGTGTCTTTTTCAGTTGGAATTTACATACATTTGGAGGCGGCATGATCTTAATAAACAATTTCATTTGCTTGTTCATATTTGTCATCATTGATTATTTCGTTTTTTTTCGGAGGCGTCAAGTGCTATGCTCTTTCTTCCCGTAAGTATAGTGAACATTTTATCACGGAAGGTGGTGGTGTTTTTCCTCCTCTCAAGGGTGAGATCCAGCGCTGACATAGTCGTCGGTTTACGCGGTTTTCCCTCACCAAATATCTCTCACTAGCAGTGCATCACAAACTCTAAACCCGACTGGTCTCCCGACATGTGTGGTAATGAAGTGCATGCAAGTGTGTGTGTGTGTGTGTCTGTGTGTAAGTAAGAGGTGAGGATTGGAAAAGGAAGAGAAGAAAAGATCGCACGCCGACCATGGCTCGTCCAAACGTCCTTCACACTATTCAACAACAAAAATTAATCAAAGACGATGGAGCCATATCTTTTCATTTTGAAAATGTCTAAGGGGCTTCATGTAATTCACCCCCAAAATTAAAATATCTGTTTCAATATCAAGAGGCCTTGACATCAGCCAGATCTGCTGGGGATTATCAGTTTTAGACAAAATAGACTGAACGGTTTAGTCGCTAGCTTTTTTCACAGACAGACGTTTTCAGGTCATTCGATTTTTCGGTATCAAGGACCCATAAAAGATTGATTCTGGTTACTTCACGTGTTACAAGACTTTTTTCTAAATTTAGAAAGTGGATTTATCCACTTTTTACTTACCAGAGTCCCGTGATAAAATATTTTCTGCCGGTTTTTTGAGCAGCATTACAAATCTTTCTCTCTGCAACGTAGCGAAAAAGTAAAAATTGTTCAAGTTGTTGGTATTTTAGTTAAGCGTAGGGTTCTGCGACCGCGCAGCGGCCAGTATCTGTGTACTACAACCAGATTTATGTAAAAGATACAATGAATGTAATTTCTTTCGTAAATCTATTTAATAAAATTAATATTGAAATTTCAGGCGTATGCCGTAGTATTGCCTTAAACAATGGATCGCAGGCCAATCGAACGGACCACAGTCGGTTCCTTTCTGTCTGTTTTCCACTGTGTTTACTTCCATGTGTTTTTTAATCCTCCTTTACTTGCATCAATAACGTCGATCGATGGGATGATTTCCCCTTTCATCTATATAATCTCCGACGGGAGTTGAACATGAAGGGATAGTGGGTTAGCTTTGAAGTTCGAGAGGTACGACAATGTATAGATATTTATTTTTATCGTTGAAGTTTTAAAGTTGTAAAAAATGTTTGCATGTGCGCATCTCTTTGAAAATTCCAAAAATATTCTGTAATGTCGTGAATTTCAGTTACCTCTCGTTTCACCTCCGAAGAGTATTCGAAAAATATTTGTGAAGGGGAAAATTATATTTGAATATTTAAATATTAATTGCAATAGAAAGATTTTTCCACTTAACGTCTGAAATGGTGGTATATATATATATATATATATATATATATATATATATATATATATATATATATATATAAATAATTTAAAACTCCGAATAAATAAAATTCGAAAAATATGTTCTCGTCTCTAAATAGTTCTAGTGCATTGAAAGAGAAAACAAAAGAATTTATATTTACCGATGATACCTTTACGTCATATTGGGCCACACTTTTTTATCGCCATTTTAGGGAAATTGTTCCATTCGTGAAAACAAGTCAGCACTTACTCTCCTAAAATAATAGGTGCACGAATAACGGAAAGTTGTTGTTATAAATGTCTGTAATAAATATTGCGATGGTTATTTACGTTTGAATGTAGGAGAGTAAATGATTGCAGTGCAAGTTTTGAGTATGAATTCGAAACCATTTCAGTAATAATTATTTCCTAGCCGTGTGTCATTTTTCAATCGGCGCCGCTTATATACGACACCATGCTTCATTTCAATCTAATTTACCTGGGCTTAGAGGGCAGAAGTTATGTGCCTCCGCGGTGCTTCTTGACTGGAAATACAGCTACCCCGTCAGCCGGATTTTCATAAAGGGACATAAATAAGCGCGGTTGAATAAATGACCACCACGCGAAAGGCGAAACAGGCTCTCCATGGACACGCCATTTAGGGAGCTTCTCCGACCCATCGTTCGAAAAACACGGGCCGCCCTCCAAGGGCCGAATGCAGTGCCGGGCGCCCAGCGCGCAGATAAGTCCCCCGAAAAATGATGAGCTGCGCGCGGTGACAGCGTTGAGCGCAGCTTCCGCGGCCGTCAACACGGGGCGGGGGCCGGAGCGGGGCGGGGGCCGGAGCGGGGCGGGGGCCGGAGCGGGGCGGGGGCCGGAGCGGGGCGGGGGCGGGGTGGGGCGGGGGCGGGGCGGGGGGGGCAGGGGCGCGCCCTTGAGCCCCGGGCAACACGCGATGAGCCCCCGCCGATGCCGCGGGGTGGGCGTGTACAGCGCCGGGCGGCGGCCTCCCGACAGGCAGCGACGCGCCGGGTGAGCCTTATTAAAGGCGGGCGCTCCCGCCGGCGCCTCCAGGGACCACGCCGACCCCGACCCCGACCCGGACCCACCGCTGCCGCTGCTTTCCACGTATCTCCTTCTGTTCCTTCTCGTCCTTTCCTCTTTTTCTTCCCTCTCCTACTCCTCTTCCTCTCATTTTCTTCCTGCTCTTCCTTCTCCTTATCACCCCTCTTCCTTACCACTTCCTTCTCCTCTTTCTTACCACTCCCTTCTCCTCTTTCTTACCACTCCCTTCTCCTCTTTCTTACCACTTCCTTCTCCTCTTCCTTACCACTTCCTTCTCCTCTTCCTTACCACTTCCTTTTCCTCTTCCTTACCACTTCCTTCTCCTCTTCCTTACCACTTCCTTCTCCTCTTCCTTACCACTTTCTTCTCCTCTTCCTTACCACTTTCCTCTCCTCTTCCTTACCACTTCCTTTTCCTCTTCCTTACCATTCCCTTCTTCTCTTTCTTAGCACTCCCTTCTCCACTTTCTTAGCACTCCCTTCTCCTCTTTCTTAGCACTCCCTTCTCCTCTTTCTTAGCACTCCCTTCTCCTCTTTCTTAGCATTCCCTTCTCCTCTTTCTTAGCACTCCCTTCTCCCATTTCATACCACTCCCTTCTCCTCTTTATCATTCCCTTCTCTTCTTTCTTACCACTCCCTTCTTCTTTTTCTTACCACCCCTTCTCTTTCTTATCACTCCCTTCTCGTCTTCCTTACCACTTCCTTCTCCTCTTTCTTACCACCCCTTCTTCTCTTTCTTATCACTCCCTTCTTCTCTTTCCTTCCACTTCCTTGTCCTCTTTCTTACCACTCCCTTCTCCTCTTTTTTACCACTCCCTTCTCCTCTTTCTTACCACCTCGTCTTCCCATTCACTTTCTTGTTCTTCTCCTCCTTCAAACTGTATATCTCCGCCTCGTTCTATTCTTTACTTAAAGAAGCGAAGGATCGCTTCTTTACTTTCTTCTTTCCCTTTGCCTCTCCTTCTGACTCCTCGCTCTCCTCCGCTTCCACTTCTTCCTCAATGTCGCCCCCTTCATCTTTGTCCTCCTCCATTGCCGATGCCGCTGCCTTCTACTCCACCACCAACGTCGACACGTCCGTTTTGTGTCCGCCCCCGTGTGTGCCTCAGTCGCTGCCTCCACCACTGCACCCGCCACTACCCAGGTACTTGGTGTCCTTTTCTTCTTCCGCCTCTGCTTTTGCGAGATCCCTTGTCACTGACGTTTCCTTTACCACCTGGACACAAACCCCCAAGTGCTGAGCTGACCTGGCGGTAGGGCAGAACGAGGCGCGAAAAGTACTCACATTTTTGAAACATTGTACGTGACCATATTTCAAGATATATCTTTAAGGAAAAGATTTCATTAAGGAAAAAATTTCTATCTTTAAAATTTATTTGTAGGAAGACTCCGAAAAGTCTGAATTTTTCCAATTTTTGAAAAATCAGGATTATCAGCAAACATGAGACCTGCACCATTCTCTGAAACGTCCTTCACACTACCCAACGAAAAAATTTAATTAAAAACAACAGTGGGGTGGAGTGGGGTGGAGTAGAGTGGAGTTTTCTGGATTGGAGCGAGGCGGGATGGATCAACTTCTTCAAAGATGGAAGTGGCAGTCCTTGGTCACGGTGGGGTAGAGCGAAATAAGGATGAATCTTGGAATCGGGGCAAATAAGTTTTTCAAACTTGTGCGGGGCAGGCAGGAAGGAGTTCTTGATTTCTGAGCGATGGATTTCTTCTGACTGGACCGGGGCAGGGTAGGAGTTCCTGGAATCGGATCAAAGGACTGGTGCGGGATAGGGCGGAAGGAGTTCTTGATAAGGGGGCGGTGGCGTTCTGACTGAATCGGGGCGGGGTAGGGCGGAAGGAGTTCTTGGAACCGTGGCAAAGGAGTACTTCGGACTGATTATGGGCAGGCGGAAAGGAGTTCTCCTGACTGGACCGGGGCGGGATAGGGCGTAAGGAGTTCTTGGTAACGGGGCGATGGCGTTCTGACTGGACCGGGGCGGGGTAGGGCGGAAGGAGTTCTTGGAACCGGGACAAAGCAGTTCTTCGAACTGCTGCAGGGCAGGTGGGATGGAGTTCTTGATAACTGGGCGATGGAGGTGTTCTGACTGGACCGAGCTGGCTAGAGCGGAAGGGGTTCTTGGAACCGAGGCAGTGGACTTCATCCGCCTCGTCCCACTCCAGTGATAGAGTTCTCGGAACCTGGACTCAGAAATTGTTTGTGCTGTAAGCTGGTGGAGCGGCAGAAGTCCTTGGAACTGGACTGAAACAGAGCGGGGCGGGGAAGGCGGCAGAAAGAGTTCTTGGAACTGGGGCCGGGCGCGGTGGAGTGGAGTTCTTCACGATTCAGCAAGGTAGTGTGGAGCTGAGCGAAGGGTGGCGGGGCGAGGCGAAGCGAGGGGGGGAGTTCGGTACTCTGGTGTCTGTCGGAACGGAGGGAGGCGGAGTGATTCGCTGTGAAGCGGTTCCGAACGGTTCGAAGGCGGTCGGGGCGGAGTGGTTGGAGGGCTGGTTGAGGCTGAACCGCGACGGGGGCTGCGAAGGGGGGGGCGTGGTAGGCACCGCGGGCGGTCTGACAGAGGGCGCCTGGAGGGGCAAAAAAAACCCTCCTGGAGGTGCACGTGTCAGCGCTGAGCGCTGCGGCCGACACTCCGCGATGCTTTTTGGCCGGGCCTCATTTATCATCGTTAGCGGGGCCTGCGGGGCCACGACAGCTCCACGCGGGCGGACGGGTGGACCGCCCCCCCCAGTCGCCCCGCCCCCGCTCCCCGCCCCTCGCCCCGCGCGCCAAACTGTGCTCGATGCCGCCCCGCTCACGCTCGCCGCTGGCCGTCCAGGAGCGCAGTGACGCCCCTTATGGTAGGCAATAGGTGATGCAGACGACTGAAAATAAGGAGCGTCTTCGTTCTTATGTTGCTTGCTCAATAATCTGTGGCCATAATTTTTTTCTTGATTTATGTATACGTACATAAATATGTAAATACATACATATGTATACATACATTCATTCATGAAGATATGAATGTATTATATAGTATTCAATTAATTGGAAAGTATGTTCATTTAAATACTATTTTTATACATTTGTGTATGATTGTGTTATTTCATTATATTCAACCACGGTAGAGATCTAATCAATAAGGTTCGTATAACAATTCACAAGCGGCATTGTGGATGATATTAGGACCGGAAGGCTATAACCGAAAATGGGGAAGCGACTGGGTCTGGAAGGAAGAAATGAACGAACAATGAACGTTCGGGTTCAGAAGAAGAGATGAGGAAACGCTGTATCCACAGTTGAGGATTTTTATTTTCTCTGTTCTCTTGTAAAAGGCATTTCTTTTATCTCTTGCAAGGGTGAACCACCGCACTCTCTCCCTCACCCCGCGAGCCAAATGATGCCCGATCCAGCCACCACTCCCCTGCCCTGCCCCACCCTTCTTCGTCTTTCCACCCTGTCCCGCACTCCGCCCAACCCTGAGTAATTTACATTATATAGCTTCTACATCATAGAATGTGTATGGCCATGCCTGTTTTTAAATTATTACTCTTTAAATAATACAATCTCTTTGATAAATCTGTTAATATTTGATTTTGATGGATTCATTTATGTTAGGGATCAAATAAACAAGAATCTCCTTGCAGCGTCATATGCATTATCATTAATTTAAACTAGTATTATATTTCCTGTTTTCTTCTATAATAATGATTGATTCAACTGTCCGATTTGTTGCCAATTGAGTGTGGGGTCACATCGCAAGAAAATATTTAACTATTAAAATTGATTGACATGATTAAGTGTCTAGTTAAAATTTTACTACTGCATGACTTGTTTTTATGAGGTTAGAAACTACCTTGAGCATTGAAAAGGAAAATAACATTTCAATTATTACTAGGGCCCGGATAATTCTGCACTAAAAAATGGCAAAATATGTACATGTGTCCGGGGAGGAAATGTTGAAACTTCGAAATTAAGCTCTTAATAAAATTTTAATCATATTTTGTCAAATTAACTCCTTGGATATTTCGAATGGCTGAGCCACAATAAGCACTCAAAAGTTCGTTTGAAAAAATACTTTCTATGCAAAAATTTGCATCACAGAAACATATAAACATTCCAGAAATAATTAAATTCGTTATTATTCACAAAATAAATAAATAAATATATTCCTTTCTTTTGTTAATAATAAATAATTTACAATTAACGTATTCCTACTCTAATTGAAATTAAGCTGAACTAATCCTATATAAAAGGGATTAGTTAAAGGATGGAATTATCCGAGGAGTGCGAAGTGCGGCATTGATAAACTGATAAATAATTATTTCAAATGGCAATATTACATTATGAATTACGCAACGGCAGCTCATTTTCCTTTCTTAAATAGTCATCTCCTCCTCCTCCTGAACTTCAGATTTCACGCGATTCTTTTTACTTATTGCAGCAACCCGCGCGATAATTTTAGTCAATCTTTCATTCCGTTCATCTAATTTACGGTTTTGCTGTTCGAATTTACTATTTCTTTCCATTTGAATGTCACCTTTTAGCTCATCGCGTTTATTAATTGTTCAATATTATAATTGTTTCTCGAACATGCTAATTTCTCTCCCTTGAATTCCATGAGCAGTGCTTTAACTTGACAGTGCGTGCCTGTGATCGCGCGTTGTCGGATTCGCCTGTGTCTGCCTGTGCCTTCTACCTGGCCCTTTTCGAATGTTTTTAACTTGGTTAATTTACAATTTAACTTTCTTTTACAACTCGTACAGACCCACACACGCGATCACAAAAAACACTAAACACAATCTGAAAGAAATTACATCATAGGCAGACCACAAATAATTATTGAACATGCATTCCCGTTCCATTCACCACCGGCTGTATTAATAAAAAAGTAAGTTTAATGTGAATTCGTAAGACTATAGTCTTAATCGAGCCCCACGTTGGGCGCCATTCGTCACCTAGCGGGGGTTATAAACTATACGCCCGCGCTGTCGGGACAGCCGGGGCGGTCCGGACAGAGACGGTGGCCAGACTGGGCCATGCTGAGCCGATCTGTGTCGACGAGGTACGCGCCAAACGTTTTCCAAATCGATCGGCCGGCGACGCGCCAAACGTTTTGACAGACATTCGTTTCGACTACAATCGGTTTTTCGGTATCGACGACCTACAAAACATGAATTCTGGCTACACCATGTACAAGAGGTTTTTTCTATATTAGAAACAGCATTTACCCAGTTTTTCGTGACTAGGGCCCGGCAATATGAGTTTTTCTGCCGAAAATTAGCCGTTTTCCGGCGCACGATTACATAACATTTTCTTCTTATAAAGTACCTTCATAAGGGTGAGAAAGTAAAAATATAAACACACTTTCCGTATACAGTTCGAAAAACGATAAGTAGACTGCAGAATATAGCAGAATTCGGACTTCATTCTTTACATTCGTGTGAATATGGTGCGGTTTTGCGCTATTTAATTTACTGAAACGAAATACTTCGTTGTATCGAATTGGAAAGTTCAAGAATACATCACACGGGCAAATATCAGGTGGAATCAAATGTTTGTCTTTCCTTACTCAAGGTTTTATATATTAATGTTCAAAACTTACCAGTCTGTCCGGTCTCTAGCTTTATTTATAAACGCTGCACTTAGGTCTCTGCATGTGAAGGTACTCAAGGTTTCGGTAGCTATTTGAAAAAAGAAAACTTAACAAAAACTTTTCTGGATGGAAACTCGTCATGAGATGCTCGTCGTAGCCTTACCAACGTATTCGGCATTCGCTTAGATGTTTCAACCATCTCAGTTATTCATCTCTCTGTGCTTGTTTTCTTCTAATATCTGGAATCTTTTTCTACTCTTCTTAATTTGTGACATATTTACTCTATGTACCCATTTCCTCTCCACTTTTCTATTTTTCGGTGACTTCTTGCAGTGTACGTTGCACGCCATACATTCTAGCGTACGGTTTTTTAAGACCGTATTTTTAATGACAAGATGGCAGAGACTAACCTTTGTTTCCGGCTTCTCGCAGTTTTACTCTTTAAGGGAGAAAAACGCGAGCCCAGTTACGCTATAGAATTGTGACGTCTACAAATTAGCGAGATGTTTAATCTTTCGAGAAATCTAGTCTAATGAGGTGAGACCGAGGTCAAAGGAATGAGGAATGGGTGCAACCTCTTCGCCAAGATCCCAGTCCAAAGATAACCTCTCTCACTGTGTCCAATTACTCCCACTGCCACTTCCTCCCTACTCCTTTCCTTAAGCTCATGATCCTGCCCCTCTAGGAAAGCCTTTCCTGCGCTCGAATCTTTGTCACTCTATGCTTTTCTGCTGAATCCAGTGTTTTTTCTTTTCCTTGTTTGCTTTCGCTTTCGCCACGTTTCTTTAGATCTTCTTGCTTTTTAGTATCCACTGTCATTCCAGTTTTGTTCTTTCGCTTAATCTCCACGAACATCAGGGAAATGCTTTTTGCCTTTTTGCTCAGGCACATGGAAGTGGTGTATTAAAAAAACTGTTATTTGTAGGTTTAATGGGCTTCTTGAGGAATATCTGAGATAAAATAACAAGCGTGTTTCCCAAACCCTTGAAGGGAGTGGCTTTCTCAATCATGGTTGATCAGGAAGACAGGGTAATCTGACTACTTTCAATTAATGTAATAATACAATTTATTTAATGATTTCAAACGTATTTCACAATTATTAGAGAAGTGATACCTCTTTAAAGCGACTGAAAATATTTTAAATCTTCGTGTAATAACTATACAATCTTGCATAGTAATTTGCAATGATGAATAGATATGTTTCAGAAGGAATGGTACAAACTTCTAGGGTACGTAGGGGTTCGGAAATTATTACTTTTTGCCAATGTTCATCTAGTGAGAAATTTGTATCACGAAGTTACACACGTGATATTTGCTCCTGATTGGTAAGCAAATCAGTACCTCGTCACATTCTCAATTGAGATATCGCGTAGAGTTGACGAGAGAGAGACGCTTGAAGTTGCATGGAGAGCAAGAGTGAGACGCTTGAAGTTGCACGGAGAGCAAGAGTGAGACGCTTGAAGTTGCACGGAGAGCAAGAGTGAGACGCTTGAAGTTGCACGGAGAGCAAGAGTGAGACGCTTGAAGTTGCACGGAGAGCAAGAGTGAGACGCTTGAAGTTGCACGGAGAGCAAGAGTGAGACGCTTGAAGTTGCACGGAGAGCAAGAGTGAGACGCTTGAAGTTGCACGGAGAGCAAGAGTGAGACGCTTGAAGTTGCACGGAGAGCAAGAGTGAGACGCTTGAAGTTGCACGGAGAGCAAGAGTGAGACGCTTGAAGTTGCACGGAGAGCAAGAGTGAGACACGCTTGAAGTTGCACGGAGAGCAAGAGTGAGACACGCTTGAAGTTGCACGGAGAGCAAGAGTGAGACACGCTTGAAGTTGCACGGAGAGCAAGAGAGAGACACGCTTGAAGTTGCACGGAGAGCAAGAGAGAGAGACGCTTGAAGTTGCACGGAGAGCAAGAGAGAGAGACGCTTGAAGTTGCACGGAGAGCAAGAGAGAGAGACGCTTGAAGTTGCACGGAGAGCAAGAGAGAGAGACGCTTGAAGTTGCACGGAGAGCAAGAGAGAGAGAGACGCTTGAAGTTGCACGGAGAGCAAGAGAGAGAGACGCTTGAAGTTGCACGGAGAGCAAGAGAGAGAGAGACGCTTGAAGTTGCACGGAGAGCAAGAGAGAGAGACGCTTGAAGTTGCACGGAGAGCAAGAGAGAGAGACGCTTGAAGTTGCACGGAGAGCAAGAGAGAGAGACGCTTGAAGTTGCACGGAGAGCAAGAGAGAGACGCTTCAAGTTGCACGGAGAGACGTTCTTCTGTATGGGCCTACGTATGAGAGGGCCAATGGCATTCTTTGTGCTTGTCGGGACGATCTGAGAGTCGATAAGAGAGCGTCGAGCTTCTGATGCGCCGAGGTTCCAGCTTGTTCGGGAAGATACATGTATATTTCATAAACTTCATAACCTCTTCATAACTTGTGGAGAATGGGAAAGTTTAAATGCGAGTTTTATACCACGAAAATAGAATATTACATTACGCGAAGTCTTCAAGAACGGAAAAGAGATTGTGAAACAATTGGAATGCATTTCTCAGGATTGAAGTTTTTCTTTTTACCGCACAAATGTTTTCTCGTGGTCATGTTTGGGACAATCCCTATATACCCAGTTTGATTGAATCTCAACACATTTCTAAGGCAATGAGGAAAATATTCCCTACTCTTTGTTAGAAGATTTTCACATCGATTCAGAGAACTAGGAATATAAACAAAATCGTGCAATCAGGAAAGAGGTGTATCTTATGTCTGAATATAAGTAATATGAACTAGTATGGAATTGCTGTTTCCATTTTGAATTCACACTCAACAATCATTAGCTGTTATTTTATTTAAGAACGATATGAATATTAAAGAAAGTAATATCGCCCTGCATATCCTAAGCATTTTCTACAAAAATCGTGAACGTTGGACTTATTAATTGTATTTAATTTCAGTATAAAATTAGCGATCCAAACGACGTAGATAACAGAAGGTAAAATATTATCTCTGACCGATAATATCTAGCTCTGGGTTAATGGAATTTTGCTCTGGGGTGTTAACAATTTGAAAAAGAATTCTTTAGAACAGACTTTTATAAAGAAGCTGGCAGCAAGAGGGAACACAGCAAAATCACTCACGTTTCCAATGAATGATTCTATTCTATTCTATTCTACTAATTCTATTCTACACACAATTCATTTTTCCCCATAGCACGTCATACGCAGTTTGAACTATTTTTTTGACGTTAAATAAATAAATAAATAAATAAATAAATAATTAAATAAATAAATAAATGATGACAAAATAGAGTAATTACAAAATGAGGATCAGTATTTGACTTTGGTCGAGCGATTTCAATGTACACTACGTTCACAATTAAAAGTGGCCACAATTATATTAGCAGCCGGGACACAATACTTCACCCAACTTACTATCATTGATTCAAGCGTTTTAGTGTAAAAATTACCTTTCAACAAAATGAAATACTGACTCTAAATTATAAAAAACAATAAAAGAAAAAAGTTTAGCGTTTTGATTCGTCCATGGCAAGTGTTTAAAGAAACTCAATGATGGTTTATAATTTCTTGGATTGCATCGTCAGTCAATCATTTTGTAATGATCGAACAAATACGAAAAAATACACAAGACAGATTGATAACCTAATAGGACTAATAAATAATAAAAGGACTAAAAAACTAGGAAAAATATAACCTCCTATTTTCGAAATCTGTTCAAAAGTGGCATTGTATGCCTTGTAGGCCTTGTGGTCAGGCGTGCGTCTGTATCCAGATTTACTGCTGGATCGTGACCCTTTGTAAATAACGCGATTTCATAATTGCCTCATCACATCATTCACAAACATCTTTATAATTCACCATTATAGGAGTAGGGTGCGAACAGGCGATTTCCGGAAGAGTGATGTGTGCGCGCGTGCGTGTGTGAGTGTGTGCGCGCGCGTGTCCGTGCGCACGCGTGTGTGCGCGCACGTGTGTGCGCGCGCGTGTGTGAGCGTGCGTGTGTGAGCGTGCGCGCGGGCACGAGGAATGTATTTGTTCAGAAATAAAAATTAACCGAGAAATAAAATAGCAGTCGAATTGTGTACATTAAGTGCTTTTTTGTTCCTCATTTAATTGTTATTTTTTAACAAATTTATTCATTTCTTTTGTAAATAATAAACATCTTACCTGTTTGTGGAGTGTTTCTCTGCTTCAGCAATGCAAATTTTTACCTAGAAAGCTTTTTTTCAACAAAAGTTTGAGTGCATATTGCGGCTCAGCCGTTCAGAATATCGAAGTAGTTCCAAAGATATGAATATCCAAAATACGCTTAGAATTGTCCGAAGAGCTTAGTTTGCAATTTTCGACGTTTCCTCCTCGGACATTCTGTAGATGTAATACAAAAGTGTGCTCACGAACGTTTCCGTGTTCACACTGACCGCTCAAACGCCGACAGAACCGCGAAGGCAGAAACGTAGTAGTAGTGTAGAGAAATTGGAGCGTAGGGACATGATTGGCGTTGTGGTATTTATTTTCTTTGTTTTTTGTTGTTTTTTTGCTTCCGTATGTTACACGAAAATTAGAGGTTTGGTGACATTCGTCTGTTCTCTTAATTTTTCGCTGCCCACAAGGGAATTCCGAATGCTTGCAAATTAATATGGTGGCATTCTGAGTGGCGTAACGTGAAATGAAATGTAACTCAGCGAGAAAGTAGTCTTTCATTCTGTGTTCACGGATGCGTATTTGTAATGCACTATATTCATTTACGGGGGAAAACGCGTCGAAAACTCTTGCGCAAATGTCTAGCCAATTAAGTGACGTAATTAAACAAGTTCTGTCAACACGTCTGGTGGCGTAGTCTGTAACGAGTCCAACTAGTGCGAGGAATATGTATTGTTAAAGACCGGCTGCTGAATTTCGTATTTTACCTTGTTAACTGTCTCATACTAATTCTACCCCGGTATCTGTAGAACACTTATGGAGGAGGGATCAACGGTTTGCCCCCACAATAAATTGCAATATAAATGAAGCAAACATGTATATGAGGAGCTTGCGGCAGTAATAAAATAACCCACACCAGGCACAAGAAGTCTTCCGCTATTTGCAAATGTCTAGTGGAATTCCTACAGGAATTCTACTTTATCAAAAGAGTAATTTATATAGTAAACAAGAATATTTTTGGACATTTTGTACATATGAAAAGTATCACGTGTTGATTACTCTAATGGTGGATAATCTTTCTTTACAACTTTTTTGAAACCTTTGGGGAAACATTTCAAATCTTGTGGAAGATTTTTGAACTTTAAGACCTTTCGGAAGTTTTTGTATTTTTTTGGAAACTATTCTTTTGGGACCTATTTGTCAAACTTATGGTTTTGTTCGTACTATTCAATTAAAAAAACGTGCATGGGTCCAAACTAGCTCCCTGGGAAGACGTAACAGGTGCGTTCAGCCACCGCGTGCCCATCACTACATTCCTAAGACTGCAAATGCTGTTCGGAATCCTAGAGGATTTCAACCACGGAGGAGAAAATTAGACTGAAGACTTTGAGAAGGAGAATGTAAAAGTACGGGATAAACGTTTGGTTGCCAATGCACGCGGTTCGTCAAGAGATAAAATTTAACGCACGCAGGATTCGCCCCTGCAAATTCGTCGAAAGACGCAACGTTTTATTTTCTTTTTATTCTCACGTTGGCAATTCCTTCTAGAGACTGTTATTGGTAAGCCTTGGGTTTTTGAGAATTGAAGGTGATTCTGTCAGCGTATTTTGTAACTAAGAATATTACAAAAAGTTCTGGTCGAAAAATGTTAGTAGTCTGTGAATACTAGGTGTTTGCCTAGATTACGATGAGACGGATGCTGGTTCTAGGAGGAGAAGTAGAAAAAAGGGAATATAACTCCACTAGAAATCCGAAATATAAATATTTTTTTTAGTTATTTTAAGTCGCATGAATATCTAGGTCATTAGCAACCCCTATTGGAGTTAACGGTATGGTAACTATGATGATGAAACGATATGGTGATGATAAGGGGTGAAAGGATGAACATAAATACTACCATGCCCGAGGCGGGACTCAATCCCGCGACCCTTCACTATGTCACTACTGCCTTAGCGATCACCACCGGATCGGCAATATTAATTTTGTCTGATGTACAAAAGATGTTTTAAGAGGCAGAAAAGAAGGATTAATTGTAAAAATTCTGCCTTTAAACATGTAAGCATGTAATTTATACATGAATCATACATGAAATTTAAATATATAAATTTATTCATTAATCTACTGATATATAACATTCAATTTTTCCAGTTGTTGAACTTGACATTGAGAAAAAAATCTGTAAAAAGAAGGCACAAAACAGTAGTAAAGGACGTTGTATATTTAAACAATTCCATTACAGAAACAACTAAAACAATTTTGTAACAAAAGTATGCACAGATATAGAAGGGGAAGTATTCACAACCAGAAGAGGAGTCCGACAAGGAGACTTTATTTTGCCGAAACTTTTTACAAGCCCACTAGAAGTCTTCAAACGTATAAATTGGGATAAAAAATGTTGGAATTACAATAAACGGAAAGAAATTTACTAATCTACGTTTTGCTGATGATATTGCCATTTTTGCCATATCACTCAATAAACTACTGCATTCAGAGAAAGTAAGAAGGTAGGATTGATTGATTTTTTCGTGTTTCCGGGGCGTCAACTGCTCTGGTCATTAGTCCCGTTACACAACTACAGTGCATGTTGTTTCTCGGAACATGGCGGTGATATTCCCCCGCTGAATGGCGAGATCCGGCGCCGACCTACCTTCGGCTAGAGGGGTTTCCCCCTAACCAGGACTCTCCCACCAGCGGGGCACCGCCCCAGCCGGGACAAGCTCTAAGCTCCCGACCGCTCTTCCGGGATATGTGGTAGTGTACTGCACGTTAGTGTAAGTGTGTGTGTGTGTAAGGGGAGAGGATAGGACAAGGAATGGGAAGGACAGATCGCGCGCGGTCTGTGGCCCGTTCGATAGGGTACTGCTCTCGCATTCGCCTGGTGTTGATCGGAGAAACCACGGAAAACTACCGATCAGAGCAGCCGGCCGCTAGAGTTCTCCTCCAAACAGCGACTGAATTCGACCTAGCTGGAAAGGTAGTGTCGAAAATGCTGCCGCCGTCAGGACTCGAACCTACGACCTCCCGGTCAGAGGCGCTGCAGTGACATCGGTTGATGCACTGAGCTACCGCTCCCGGTAAGAAGATACGACTTCAAGTAAATTATAACAAGAAAAAAATTATGACGAATCATAATCGACTTCCAATATTAATCAATGAATGTTTCTGAGTATAAATTCCTAGGTCAAATAATATCTTTCGAAAATAAGTCTGACAAAGAAATTAATCGAAGAACCCTCACGGAAAAAGTTGTGGAGTCTTGCATTCACCTTATTAAACAAAAACACAGAGATGAATTTAAAGAAACAAATTATGGACTCTTAAAACATATATAACATATGTAACTCTTAAAACATATTTTAATCTTCGAATGACGGATTTTATCCTTAACATCTGCACAAAAAATTAAATTGAAAAATTGAAAGACGAACAGTGAACATTACACTAAAAGATCATATACCCAGCAATGACAAAGACATAAGACTCAATACAAGGTTAAAAACTAAAATGAAAATGGAGCGGACACATCATTAGGCAAAAAGATTGCCGATGGGAAGATGCTAGGTTGGAGTACCCAAGGTCAGGTTGGAGACATCAAGGGAGACAAGAAAACAAGGCAGGATAACTTTAATGAGACAGCAAGACCCCCAATGAACAAGTCTTGCTTAAGATAGGACGAAGTGGATGTCATATTTAAAATATTTTTACGAAGTGGATGTCATACTTAAAAGAAATATTTTATTTATTTATTTTCTTTTGGATAGAACAATTCAAAGATCAGTGTTAATACACTCTACATTTGTTATAGTTGCTTATATGTACTTACAATTAACTTAAAATAATCTTACAAATAACCTTAAAATACAACTTACATTACTACTAGGTTGTTAGAGGTATATTTGTACAGTATCTCTACTTTCGATGGAATTTAAAATATAAACAAAAAATTTTAAATATGTTCAACCAGACAAATTTCATTAGCACTCATTATATCTGTAAAATTCTAAAATTGTATTGTTGAAATTTAAATTATAAACATGTACAGTAATGACTCTAAACTCAACAACAATGCAACACTTGTAAAATTTAAACACTTGTAAAAATTACATTACTGTGACAAATAGTTGATGCTCTTTTGGAAGATTTCAATCTGCCTGCTTTCGCAATGAATTGACACACATTGTGCTTTCGTTTAACTGTTTCTATCTATTAATAAACCATACGTCCTACGTTAAGAACAAAACAAGCAAATCTAAAGGAAATACAACAATGTGAGAATATGAATAAATTTCCTTTCGAAAATTTACAATTAGTAATATGCTTAAATTCGCTCGAGTCGGCCTCGCTCCAGTCTGCACGGTCAGTTGAATTGCCAGTTCCTCTGAGGACACTTCAGGACCCTTGAAGAGCTGGCCGTCCTGAGTTCTTTGGACGCGACGTGCTTCGAAACGCGTGGCCCGCAAATATGCGTGAGTGCAATTGACAACTACGGCTGCCTTCCTGTCGACCTTCATTTAATTATGCATTTGCCAATTCTGAATGCCTACTTTGCAGCGGTTTATTTTCTCGTTGTTTAAAGTTTTAACATAAACTGAGTACACGATATTTGTCTTGTAGACATTTAATTACTTTACTCTATGGTTTTGCACAAGTACGCAAAACAAACGCCTTTTTATATACAACTAGCAAAGCATATTATAGTATTTAACTCTTCAGTTTTTCTTATTAATCTATGAAACGGCAAAAATCCTGAATTTCTCCTACTGTCAAAATTTTTGCTTAAATTTCAACTATCACTCTCCTACGAGATAATCACTTTTATTGGCAAAATTTTTTGCAAGCATTATCTTCTTTAAATTATTACTTTTAACCAGAAGTCATTACATTTTATTGATTCTCAATGTAAGAATTTGTATCCAACGTCAACAATAAATCAGAGTCCATCTTACAATTTCAAAATATAAACCAACGTGCTGCTTGCCATAGTTACTTTATTATCTTTCATTACCTTGCATTTCATTATTGCTGAAAACGGCAGAAAAGTTTGCAAAATTCCGTTATTAGAAGTGAAATATAGTCTGTGTATAGTCTGTGAAATATAGTCTGAAATATAGTCTGTGAAATATAGTCGTATATAGAAGTGAGATAAGTCTTCCACACACAATTTTATTAATTTGAAAATGTTAAAAAATAATTAATTTGTTGCTATAATATTTTAGTATTAGTTAAATCAAAAAGATTATTTTCTTATATCCTTCCGGCTTTTCCAAGCACGCGATATCATTAAAAGGAATATCAGAGAACTTTTCGCGCAGTGAGAATTCCATGAAGTAAAGGAACGTAAAATTAATTATCTTTAACGCTCTTAATAATTTATTTGCTTTCTCACAAGTCAGAACCCGTTAGTCGTAAACGTTAAATAGCTGCCCAGGAACAGCATTCGGACAAAGTACTTTATTTATCATTTCGCCCTGGGACAGGGTGTCGCCGTAGTGAGAGTACGGGGCGATATGTTTCTGGGCAACGGAGTAACTGAATGTTCCCCAACGCTCCCCTACCCTATCCAGCCCAGGGGGCGGGGCTTGTGATTAATCGTCTTGCCTGATGAACGTTGACCTTTTGCACTCCGACGCTGTGACACTGCACAGCGTGGGAATTTCATTTTTTTTGTGTCACGTTGTGTTTGGAGAGCTTGCAAAGCTTTGACAAATTCAAGTGATGGATAGGTTTTTTAGATAAGCGCTTTTGATTTCAATAAACGTTGTCATTGGGAGATGATGTGACACGTACATGCGATGTGATGATATAATCAAACTGGACGAGGAATCGTGTGTGAAGCATCACGATCATTTTATAATATGTGTGAAAGCTGAATATCACCCCCCTCCACGTCTATGCCTTTTGTTTCACATGTCATTAGTAGTAACTCAAAGAGCTTGTATGTATTGAGTAATTTAAATGACGTGGAATGTTTCATGTAACTAGTATTCTCTTATTGCTCTTTCTGAGAACATAATGAATGATATGTAAAATTCTTCATTGAATTTGGAATATTTCCAATTAATACCAGAATACCGGTAACACAATTGTTATCATTGTCTTAAAAACATAGTTTTGTCTTCAGATGTGTAAGTACCTTTTTTAAATTATACTACCCGTTTGAATTTAATTTAAAGGTGCGAATGAACACCGTTAATCCTCTCATTATTTTATAGAAACACTATTGTAAAATTTTCATATAAAACTCCCATTATTAAATCATACCTGGGAAACACACCTTACAGCAGTTGGAAGAATGAAGGATACAGTGCAGATAACCGTTCACTTGATCAACAGCTGTTTTTCTGGAGCATCAATCAAAAAGTAAATAAAATCCCCAGAAATCAGACCGAATCCTGGTGCTTCTGAACAAACAGTTTTGGATATTTCTAGCAATATGATTCATTCTTTGATACAATTGAAGTACCAGCTTGCATTCAAGAATATATTCCATGATATTTATTCACAAAGTTAATAAACCACTCTATATATCCAAATGCATTGAGGTCAAAAGCGTTCTGAACTTAATAATTCGAATGAATTCTGCCCGGAAAAATTTACGTAATATTTGTATACGACTGGCATTTGTACAGACTTTATTAGATTTTAGGGCATTTCAAAGTAAGCCTTCCTGTAGGGGCCGACCTAAATAGACTCCAGGACGTGCTCATCATTTAATAAGATAATAAACTAATATATTCTAGTGTAACGAAGTAAACAATTATTGTAATTATCTAATAGTGTAATGAGTTATAAAACTATAAACATTGTGGCTGTTGAGGCATCTGAGATGAAGTATTACAAGAAATATATTTCCAGTTCCAACCTGCACGCTGCTTCTGTATAAATGTAAGCCCCAAGTACATTTTCGTTGCGGTCCTTATTTGGATAACATACACTGCAGTCACAACCCAAACATGAATATTCTTAATGGAAATATAAGTTCCGCCGCATGTAATTGTTTCACGTCTTTGTTTTTCCCGCGACGCATGCATTAAAAAAAGAAGAAGAAGAAAGAAGGAAATTAGTCGGAAATTAGAGGCGAAGCGCGGCCGCCCTAATCGGGTATTATTCGGTTAAACCGCGAGAAACCCCCCATTCCGTGTCCGCGGGCGTAATGGGATATCCGCGCGAGTAAAACATCAGGGCCGTGGCCAGCTTTTGTGCCCGGCCGCACCGTGGGCTTCTTGCGGCCTTAATTATTCGCCTGCGTGCGGGAGGGTGGGTTGCGATGCCGGGCGAGGGGGGGACGCGGAGGTCTGCCGCTCTTTTCCGCGCCACGCCATGCCAGACCGCGCCGCGCCGGGCTGCAGGGAGGCGGATGTTTCTCGTATGCGCGGGGATGGTTGGAGCCAAGGCCTGTTTCTCGCTCCCAGACCGGAAGCGGTAGCTCAGTGCATCAACTGATGTTAATGCAGCGCCACTGACCGGGAGGTCCTAGGTTCGAGTCCTGATGGCGGCAGGATTTTCGACGCTAGCTTTTCAGCTAGGTCGAATTCAGTCGCTGTCTGGAGGAGAATTCTAGCGGCAGGCTGCTCTGATCCGTAATTTTCCGTGGTTTTTCCGATCAACACCAGGCGAATGCCGGAGCAGTACCCTACCAAACGGGCCACGGACCGCGCGCGATCTGTCCTTCCTCTTCCTTGTCCTATTCTCTCCCCTTACACACACACTTACACTAACATGCACTACACTACCACATATTCCGGGAGACTGGTCGGGAGCTTAGAGCTTCTCCCGGCCTGGGAGGTGCCCCGGTGGTGGGAGAGACCTGGTTAAGGGGAAACCCCGCCGGATCTCGCCATCCAGCGGGGGACGATCACCGCCATATCCCGAGAAAAAACATGCACTACACTAACGAGACTAATGACCGAACCAGGTGACGCGCCCGAAAACACGAAAAAATCAACCATCAGTCGTATGCGCGGGGATGGTTGGAGCCAAGGCCTGTTTCTCGCGTTCAGGTAGCAGATCTCCAGGCGATGGCAAGCCGTTGGAAGTTGCTTATCAAGTAAAGAAAATTGCCATTGAAGACCACACTATTATATTCAAATCTATGGAATGGAAACATCACACCAGTAAACCAATGCACGAGTTATATCGTGTTGAATTTTCTAATACTCGTAGATTATTCGCGATTTGTTGGCAATGTTTTATTACTTTTTACGACGATCGAATAGTCTATTGCAACTTATTCCGTCCGAGAGGTATCGGGAGAGGTGGTCTCTGTGTATCAACTGGTGTCACTATTGTGCCTCTGACCGCGAGGTCCTAGGTTCGATTCCCGACCGTGACAAGGTTTTCGACACAAGCTTCTCCGCTAGGTCAAATTCTGTCGCTGTCTGGAGGAGAATTCTAGAGGCCAGCTGCTCTGATTGGTAGTTTTCCGTGGTTTCTCCGATCAGCACCAGGCGAATGCCTGAGCAGTACCCTAAGAAATGGGCCCCGGAACGAGCGTCGTCATTCCTCTTCCTTGTCTTCTCCTTACCCCTTACACGCACTTACACTAACATGCACTACACTACCACACATGACGGGAGACTGGTCGGGAGCTTAGAGCTTGTTCCGTCAGGGGCGGTGCCCCGCTGGTGGGAGAAACCTGGTTGATGAAAACCCCGCTAGCCGACGGTAGGTGGATGCCGGAACTCGCCATCCATCCTGGGAAGAACACCACCATCACCACCTGATGAAAAACCATGCACTAAACTTACGGGACTAATGGCCTCGGTAGTTGATGCACTCGGAATCACTAACAACCAACCAACCTGAGCAGCGTGACACGTGAAATGGTGAACTGGAAAATTCTCCCTGGGTTGTGAGTGGGAAAGTGGCGGTGCAGAAGTGGAGCCGGATGTAACGCAAGGTGTAAGAGGAGAAAAAGGGGGCAAAAAGTAGGAGGGCGTACCAATATTTAATTATAAATTGCAATAATCCTCATTCTCATTGAATTCTGTTATGGAAAATACCTTCATAGTCACGTTCCTCTATGAATATTTGTGGAAGAAGAGATAAAGGAGGAGCGAGAGAGGGGCGACGACCCTGGAATTCGTAAGCGCACAGAGTCTCTTCTCTTGGTTTCAATTGTTTCCTGGCCAGTTGGCATCATTATCCACATATTGGCATCATTATCCACTTACATCGTTTACATTAGACTGTGCACTGTGACTTCATGAAGGGAAATTTGAAACCGTGTTGCTAAAGTTTCTCGTTGGCGATCGATACACAGACGTTTCAGAGATATCTAAAAGTAATGGAACGATATCTCAAGCTACAAATAATGTACGTATTTTTGCCCTGTGCAGAGTGTAGACATTTTCTTGATTCATTAAAAAAGTGATCTTTTTTTGGCAATAAAAATTGGGTATGTACTTTCACTTCTGGTTTTTAAAAACTCATTAATGCTAAAAGAAAATTGCCAAAACTTGAAACAAAGAACAATTTTTTGCACAAAGTTTTGCCCGTTAAGGTTTCAATATGTTGTTTTTTTAATTTCGAAAGTGTATGACCATTTAATATTTCTTTCATTTTGTCGTCAACGACTAGCAAACGGCTTTCTATCTCCGGTCTTCGCCACACGAAAAGCGAACCGTGCGCTGGGACAAACACCGCAGCTATCTAATATTTTTGAATATAAACAATACTGTTTATATTCAAAGCTGTCCGCTCTGCATTCGCCATTCTACTCTGTGCACCCAATATTGCGTGTTCTGCCCGACGTTATTCGCTCGGCGCTCCTCGCCCAACTCTTTTCGCCCACACATTCACACACGCGCGCACACACACACACGGACATACATACACACGCACACAACTCCGGTCACAAAATTCAGTTTTGTGTCAGCGCCGTTCGCACCGGCACTTCGTTGGCGCATTACGAACCAGCCTCTAGCACCTGCTACGCGTTTCTCCCTTCGGACGATCTCTTCCGCGGCGACTTCCCGGCGTCAGCCCCGTGGTGACCGCATGACGAGTGCTTTATTTATTTATTTATTTATTTATTTATTTATTTATTTATTTATTTATTTATTTAGTCAAAATCAGTACCAACTGGGACTTATGGGGGAGAAGATCATCAGCGCACTATTCCTTGAGTTCCAGAATCCCTTCCCATCATTTTAACTAAAAATAGTTGAAAGATAAAAAGTTTTTAAAATATTTTTAATAATAATGATGATAATGATAATGATGATAATGATAATGATAATAACGATAATGATAATGATGATAATGATGGTAATAATGATGATGATAATGATAATAATAATAATAATAATAATAATAATAATAATAGAATAATAATAAACAAAAACAGTACAGACCAAAATGATCAGAAGAACGTAAACGAGCCTTCTAGGAAAGAATGAAAGCCTATTGGATCAACAAGAAGAACTCAAAGAAAAATTGATCGAGTTACTTGCTTAACGTCTTCCATTTCTCGGGAGAATTCGCCAATATTAATAATAATAATAATAATAATAATAATAATAATAATAATAATAATAATAATAATTATAATAATAATTATAATAATAATATACCAGGAGCTGTAGCTCAGTGCATCAACTGATGTCACTGCAGCGCCTCTGACCGGGAGATCCTAGGTTCGAGTCCTGACGACGGCAGGATTTTCGACACTAGTTTTTCAGCTAGGTCGAATTCAGTCGCCGTCTTGAGAAGAATTCTAGCGGCCGGCTGCTCTGATCGGTAGTTTTCCGTGGTTTCTCCGATTAACACCAGGTGAGTGCCGGAGCAGTACCCTAACAAACGGGCCACGGACCGCGCGCGATCTTTCCTTCCTCTTCCTTGTCCTATCATTTCCACACACTAACATGCACTACACTACCACATATTCCGGGAGACCGGTCGGGAGCTTAGAGCTTGTCCCGGCTGGGGCGGTGCCCCGCTGGTGAGAGAGTCCTGGTTAGAGGGAAACCTCACTAGCCGACGGTAGGTCGGCGCCGGACCTCGCCATCCAGTGGGGGAAGATCACCGCCATCTCCTGAGAAAAAGCATGCTCTACACTTTCGAGACTAATCACCAAAGCAGTTGACGCGCCCGTAAACACGAAACAATTAATAATAATAATAATAATAATAATAATAATAATAATAATAATAATAATAATAATAATAATAATAATAATAATAATAATAAATTAAAATGCGCGAGATTAGCAACATTTGAAAAACTAGATATTTTCATCCTAAAGTTCAACGTAAATGAACTGCAGATTTGGTTTTTCTGTATTACTAACTATATTGTAACTCACCCTCAGCTTTACTCCTACCACTACAAGCGGAAGGAGAGCTCAACAAAACGTTCGCATAGTGAAGCTACATTGCTGCTACACAAGCTGCTTGGTGTTGCGTGCCTAGTGTTGTTGCGGATCGCTCCTTCTCGTGCCGTCTTTTCAGTTTGTTATCGTGTGGTGGGCACTACCAAAGTCGCAATCTCTGCAAGGATGCTCGCATCGACATTACTAATTGGCAATTTGCAATGCGCGCAGAAATTGAAAGACGCCTTTGCAGCCTCCGGCCCGTGAGAGATATGTTTGGTTTCGTTACGAACTCTGCGAAAATACAAAAGCAATGAAACTGTTTTGATGTTGGCTGAAAAATCCAAATATTTGACTGTGTTCTTCCGCCAAATCTCATACTCAGTGCGTCATTGCTTACGACACATCTGATGACACGTGACAGCAAGGTTGCAGTGTAGGGTGCCGTCGCGATTAAATATAAGCTATTCATGTTATTATGTGCATAATGGAACAGCGCCTTTCTTATATTCTTGTCATGCATGTAAAGAACTGTTGTACTGAATGTATACTTAACCATGGTGTTGCGTAAAGATTGTTTATTTTTAATATTTAATTTATTGCAGCATTATATCTGAATATTTTATTTATTGTTTTTGTTCTGTGTGCGTGCTACTTTTTGGGAAATATATGGTGTGGATTTGTTTTGCAAAATGTTTGATGCTACAGGCAACCAGTTATTTTTATTCATGTCATAAAAAAAGTAAAAAGTGTATGTGAAGTTTGAAAGAGAATTATAATTTGCGCACGTACTCTTGTGCTTCAGAATCCCAACCCCTTTCTTTTACTATAGGTAATTGAATTTTGAATAAAGGAACCAACAAGCATGGTTAGCAATATTTAAAACCTACAAATTTTTGTATGAAGGTAATAATTGAAAGATAATTGAAATTATTATAGGCATTGTCATTGTCAGCAATAATATTTATTTCAATAATAGCAGCTTTCGATGGCTTAGCCATCATTATCAGTTTTCTGCTGTCTGGAAGTCACACAAACGACTACATTGCTCGTTTTTTATGAAGTCGTAGTCGTTGTTGTGACTTCCAGACAGCAGAAAACTGATGATGATGGCTAAGCCATCGAAAGCTGCTATTATTGAAATAAATAGTATTGTTGACAATGACAACGCCTTCAATAATTTCAATTATGTAAATGTCAACTATAACTCACCACTAAACCAATTGAAAGATATCTAGTTTGATCCTGTTAAGGCACCAGATATGATAAACAGGGAGTTTTTGAACTTGCTAAGATAGTTTATGGTCGAGTGTTTTGATCACTGGTTTCCGTGATTTCTCTGATCGCATCCGGGCGAATGACAGAACTGCGCCTTCCACATTGGACCACGGGCCGCACGCGATCTTTCCATTTGCCCTTCCCAATCCGCGCTGGAGCCACTTGCGATGTACGTTCCGTGTATAACCGGCATTCGCCGTTGGGGAAGAGAAACTATTTACGAAGGTTTCCAAATTGCTAATGAATAAATATGTATCCCACAAAGTTATATTTCACTTCAAAATATACAATTATTATTTGTATTACTTTATCAATATTGATTTAATCTTAATTATATTATCAAAATTTTTATCAACTATGCTTTCCGTAATACAACGCTACCGACACATAGAGCAACTGAGAGAGCCAACATTACGATTTCCATTGCAGTTCTCGTTAGCGA
This sequence comes from Teleogryllus occipitalis, assembly GCA_011170035.1. Lineage (NCBI taxonomy): Eukaryota > Metazoa > Arthropoda > Insecta > Orthoptera > Gryllidae > Teleogryllus > Teleogryllus occipitalis. The sequence goes on from BLKR01002377.1 coordinate 181,718, forward strand.
CGGAGTTGAAGAAATGATATCCATCACAATTATCAGAGACAAAATCTCTGCAAATAGAAATCTATTCAGGTCGATCTTTCTATCAATCATCACACACTGAAATCCCTTGTGAATAGTCAATGTCAAGACTTTCACTCTGCAGAATTTTCTGCTTCTTCCCAAAACCCCATTCCCCCTTCCCCCTTCCCACCATTGTTCTGTAGTTCCATCTTGATCTCTTAAGTTCAAGAAGCACACTCAACCAGGTCAACATTCAGTTCAAGGTAGTTGTTGATGCGGCTGGAGACAATTCACAACGAAGTTTTATTCAAATGCTTTTTTTCTAAATTAGACGTAGAAGAATACACATTTATTACCCTAGGTGAGAGTCGATCAAACGATCATTAGAATCGATTACGGCGCTCCTGCCTGAGGGCATCTGGTTCACAAATAAGTTGTGTTATTACATTTTTCTTCATTGTTGGTGAAAAATGTCTTTATTTACTTACAACAATGTCACGTCGTTATCACAGATTCAATGATCGTTCTGGCGCCCACTTCATCTCCATCACATTCTTATGCTTGCTTCTCACAGCCATTGCATTTACAGTTGTAACCGTTGGCGCCTTTTATCCACAACGGCAGTTGCGTCACAGCCAACTCTATTGCCACCGGCGCTTGTCGCCGAATAGCTTCAGTACGCTTCATGAGGTCACGGAGGTTAAGCTGTTTGTGACACCGCGGGTTCCTGGATGGATGAGCGACTGGGAAGCTGGGGACTAACGCCGCCCAGCCCCTGACTGAAGGGATAAAAACCACTGATTGACTACGCCTGAACCGGGAGCGGTAGCTCAGTGCATCAACTGATGTCACTACAGCGCCTCTGACCGGGAGGTCCTAGGTTCAAGTCCTAACGGCAGCAGGATTTTCGACACTAGCTGTTCAGCTAGGTCGAATTCAGTCGCCGTCTTGAGGAGAATTCTAGCGGCCGGCTGCTCTGATCGGTAGTTTTCCGTGGTTTCTCCGATTAACACCAGGTGAGTGCCGGAGCAGCACCCTAACAAATGGGCCACGGACCGCGCGCGATCTTTCCTTCCTCTTCCTTGCCCTATCCTTTCCCATTACACGCACACACTAACATGCACAACACTACCACATATTCCGGGGGACCGGTCGGGAGCATAGAGCTTGTCCCGGCTGGGGCGGTGCCCCGCTGGTGAGAGAGTCCTGGTTAGGGGGAAACCTCACTAGCCGACGGTAGGTCAGCGCCGGATCTCGCCATCCAGTGGGGGAAGATCACCGCCATCTCTGGAGAAAAACATGCACTATACTAACGGGACTAATGACCTAAGCAGTTGACGTGCCCGGAAACAAAACCAATCAATCAAAATACGACTGACGATGACTGACGATGATAAAGAAGGATTGCTCCACTTCACGTTTGACACAACTACTTGCCTATAACTGAACATTGTTACGAATTGTAGCACATATAGTCCAAATGATGACCACAACTGGCATGACGATATTCCACGATAGCCACCACAGCACCAATCACGTTTTTCCAGGCACCAATGTAACTCTTCTCCATTCATAACCGCGCACGCTGCCACCGCCAGTCTCACCACCGTCACCGCCGATCCCCAACCCGACAGGTTGAGGCATTTGGGGTCACCACGACCGCTGCAGCCCGCGCAGCGCCCCGCCCTCGCCCTCGCCCTCGCCCTCGCCCTCGCCCTCGCCCTCGCCCTCGCCCTCGCCCGCGCAGCCGCTGCCGCAGCGATGCGCGCAGCCGCTGCGCGGTTTGCGGCGACCCCGCCCACAGGTGTGGCGGCGGATGGAGATCCGCCCGCCCGTCCACTGCGCGCTCCCACTGAGGAGGCACTGGCGGGAGAACGGCCGCTCAAAGAAACGGATGTCACCGGCGGGTGCGAGTAGGTCAACTTTCATTGTCCCTCACGCTTGACTGATTGTTAATGATTCCGGGCACGTCAACTACTATGGTCATTAGTCCCGTAAATGTAGTGTGTATTTTTGCTCGGAAGGTGGCGGTCGTCTTCCGCCGCTGGATGGTCAGATCCGGCGCCGACCTACCGTCGGGTAATGGGGTTCTCCCCAACCAGGTATCTCCCGCCAGCGGGGCACCGCCCCAGCCGGGACCAGTTCTAAGTCCCTGACCGGTCTCCCGGAATATGTGGTAGTCTAATGAATGTTAGTGTAACTGTGTGTGTGTGTAAGGAGTGAGGATAGGACAAGGAAGAGGAAGGAAAGATCGCGTGCGGCCCGTGGCTAGGTCGTTAGGGCACTGTTCGGGCATTCGCCTGGTGTTGATCGAAGAAACCACGGAAAATACCGATCAGAGCAGCCGGCCGCTAGAATTCTCCTCCAGACTGCGACTGAATTCGACCTAACTAAAAAGAGCTACCGCTCCCGGTCTCACCCTTACTTGTGCAGGATCGAGGCCCGTCTGCGCATCCATAGCGCGTTCCCAGTGAGGAGGCGGCTTCCGACTAGTGATGGCAAATTTTACCGAAACATCGATACATCGCTAAAGTGTTTTCGATGTCGATGTTTAATTTTTAAAACATCGATGTTTTAATTAGAGACTAAGAAACATGCTATTTTCCTTACCATTTTTAATTAATCACGTAAAAGGGCATTTTTACTATTTGGTTAGTAGCATATTAGTAATATGTACAAATTATCAAATGTAAAGAATAAAATTAACAATAAAGAACATCATGTTTTGCGATGGATTTCGTGTTTCACTTGTCGATTCAGACAATGACTCGCCTGGCGATAACATATATTTACAACACGAGTAGCTCGCAAACTTCCTCAGGATGCACAGGCGAAATGTGCGGCGCGATAAAGAGGATGATCCAAAACAACGATATTGCTGCTACTCTACAACGTGCTACAACCCCTTTATTTAAAGAAGGAAAAAACATCGATGTTGCAACGAAATATCGATGTGATGAAAATATCGAAAGCAAAATATCGAAGTTAATATATCGATGTTTCTGGTGGAAAACATCGATGTTTTAAAAATATTGATGTTTTTCACCATCCCTACTGCCGACGCGGTGTAGAGGCACTGGGAGAAGAACGGCCTCTGAAAGAAATGTAAGGCACTGGCGGGTGCAAGCGGGAGGAAGTAGGTCAACTTCCATTGTCCCTCGCGCCTCCACCCACTAGTTTCTCATGTCTCTTTTCGTGCCCTTTCTTCCGCTACTGTCTCTAATTAATCTTCCACTTATTACTTCTACTAGTGCTTGTATTACAGGCTCCACCCTTCTTACTGACTCCACGCTTCTTACTACAGTGTTAATGCCAGTGCCCCTTTATACTAATGCCATCACCCGCCGTTCGTCCCTGATCAACCGTTACTCGTCGCTCGTCGAGCGTCAGGCGCCGTTATTCCGTCGACGACCCTCCGGCCGCTGTTCGTTCCTTGTCGACCGTCGCTAGTTCGTCGTCGACCGTTGCCCGCCGCTCGTTCTCGTCGACCCCACCGCTCGTTCCTCGTCGACCGTTGACCGCCGCTCGTTCCGCCGCTCGTTCCTCGTCGACCGTCATCCGCCGCTGGTGTTTTGTCGAACGTCACCCGCTGCTCGACCCATGTCGACCATCTCCCGCCGCTCGTCTCTCGTTGACCGTCACCCGCCGCTCGTCACTCGTCGACGGTTAATCGCAGCACGTCTCTCGTCAACGGTCACCCGCCGCTCGTCTCCCGTCGACCTTCACCGCCCGCTCGTCACTTTTACAACGTTGTCCGTCGCTCGTCCCTCGTCGACCGTCACTCTTTCAAGCTTCACTTTTCATTACCTCTAACGAGCAATTCCCGCTGGCGCATCGCTCCCTCTCCTCTCTTCTCCCCTCTCCCTCTCCTTGTCCCACCTCTCTTCCGCCAACGCCCCAGCCCGGCCCGCGGTCACCCGCGTCATTTGTTAATAAGCGCGCGCGGCGCGGCGGTGGCCTGCCGGTCGGCGAATGCGCATTTTAGAAATGTTTTGCGCGGCTTCGCGCCCTCCCACGCGTCCGCCCGCCAAACCGCCTCGACCACGCCCCTCGGCGCAGAGCATATTAAACGCATCTCAGGACGCACCCAAATTCTGCCGGACGCGCATCGACTGCTCGGCCTCAACGGGCAGCGCAATAGATGCTCATTTGCCGCTCTATGAAACGTACTAGTCAGTAGAGGCGATAAATATAGTGACGTATACCGAGGCCGTGGGTTCGAATCCCGGAAAAGGCCTGGACATTTTTTCATCAGTTCGTGCGTGGTGATATCTCATTCCCCAGGAGTCACGTCAGTCCTTATCCCTACCTTATTTAATAGAAACCAAATGCATTGATGCCAATAAAATAATTGGTAAAATATTATTTGATTTGATTGTCTTTAATGTAAAAGGATACCGCAGCTCATAAAAATATACAATATATTGACATTCACTTTGGTCTCTCTTTAGTGAAGAAGTAAGGCATGGTTTCCGTTTGCCCAATGGGTATGCCGCTTGTTCTTCTTCTCTTGCTTGTGGTGAGGAGACGCCGTCATTTATTAGTTCGCAGTCTTAATGTGTTTGAGATGCTAACACTTGATAATGGTAGCCAAGTACTGTATAACTTTGGGTAGGGATCACAGAATTATGAAAACGTGCATAGAATTCAGTTCTCCTCGTAGCACGTCGCACAGTTTTTAACTATTTTTGACGTAAAATAAATAAGTAAAAAAAGAGTCTACGCAGGATATCTTCGTCCGTCAACATAATGAAATCAGATAGTGGGTAAGACTTAAGTGATGTTCAAAACGTTGCTGTGTGTGTATGTGTATTTTCACAACCGGTGTGACACAACTTGCTGACACGAATTTTTCTCTTTATGCTTGTCTTGTTGCGAATTCTATACCTTTGAACAACGAACAAAACTCTCGTGAAAACTCAATGCCTGTAGTTGAGGGTATTGCTGTAGCCGATTTGTTTAAATTTACAATGCTTGCTACAACTTCTCTCAACTAAAGGAATCTTTCTAACTTGTAGAAAGTAGAATTCCATCTTGTTGTTACACTCTGAATCAGGGCATGTTCTGTTTTCTTTCGAAGTTCATCACTACCTACCACAATATGCTTGAACCATTTCATAATGCTTTTCACTTTATAAATACGTCTGTCCATGGCGAGACACACGTTTGACACACTGCACAACCGCTCCTTTATAATCAGGGAGAATCATTCGAAGTTTTGATCAATCAATTGATCAGCGAGTCTTCATCTTCATCTTCAACTATTGATATTGGCTGAGAATCTGCCTTTCAACTTTCTTTGATAGCACCAAGGAATAGGAATTTCGTGATAAATCACATCAGCAGAATATGAACTTAAAATATCTTAAAGTTTTTCTTCCATTGGTGCTTCAACTGAAGAAGTTCTAGGAAGGCTTTCAGAATCTTGAGTGTCTGGTTTGCCTTTTCCCTTGGGCTTCTTTAATGACTCAAAATACTGCATGCAAATATCAGCGTGCTTTTCCTCAAATGTCCAGTCAAATTTGTAGTCTTGCCAGATGTTTTCAGGAGCTTCAGGCATATAGTACATTGCGGGAATTTGTCTGACGTTTTAGAAAAATATTTCCAGATATCACTTTTGGTGGGGTGGGGTGGAGTGGAGTGGCATAACTTCAATGTCTTACACTTACACACAAATAGCCCTGATATCTACTAACTTCACGTCCTCGCGGCTAGGGATGTGCTTTTAACAGCTAAACTGTTATTTCATATCCGTTAACGTTTCGTCACTGTTACGCAAAATAACAGTTCTTTCGTTTATCATGTTATTGGCTGTTATCGGTTGAAATGCATAAACCTGCAATCTACTGGGCCTAATCCAAACTACAACAAGCTTATCTGGCAACCATTTTGTACGATAATAGCTTCACTGCAGCTAATCAATCATGATTTATCAGTGTTCAAATTATAATTTCATTCATACATAATTCGTCATTATTACACGCCATGTGCCACAATATTTTTATTTTCTATTGTAAACACTACAATAAGAAGTTTGTCCTTTAAATTAAGTCCGTCCAATATGTTTGTTAACTTATTTCTGTCCCATTGCTGCTTATGTGAGATCAACTAATATTTCCCTTGGTCCGATAAAATAAAATGAGTTATTTAACCATAACTTGCATTATAATACTTGATATTCAACAGTCATTACCACTTTAGCTTTTAGGTAAGCAAAATCACAGTTTCTCTTCATTACTTTTGGCACTCGTCACTTCACTATGCACGTTGCATAATTGAAAGAAGATTTGCAATCTGAACCCGAATCACTTTTATTTTAGTAATATTATATACACATATGCTACACATTATGTGAATTGCTATTCATCCTTGGCAGTTCATCCAGTCTCGTTCATATCAGCTGCTTCTCTGTCCAAACATGTTTGGAAAAGTAGTGCAAGCAAACGCCGTAAGGTAGCTGCACAATCTTTACGGTGCTACCAACGTTACTCGTTTTGCGTGTTTTTAAATCTTAGCAGTCGCCACAACTGCTTTAACTCTTAGCAGTCGCCACAACTGCTTTAACTCTTAGCAGTCGGCCGTGTTAGGATGCTGGTCATGGACCTGTTATTTTTCAACTATTGTTAATAACAGCTATTACGAGTCAGCCGTTTTCGTGATAACAGCTATTGAAGAAAAGCTGTTAAGCCAAATCTCCAGTCTGAAAGCCTTAGCGCTCAGGGTCATCTCAGGGGTTCAGAGCTTCCTCAGTTCGCCGAAATGGAAACGGGAAGAAGAGGGGACACCTATGGACCTACGCCTACAGCGCCGCATGCGTTGCCGCCTCTCCGTGTGATACGAAGACGGGGCATCGGGGTCATCGCTCTACCAAGAGATGTTCTGCTCTGCCCTGTTCCATGAAGGTTCGTTCCGTTCGAACGCGTGAATCATCTGTAAATATTTATCTCTTACAAAATTGTCATTATCACACTGTTCCGATTACAGAAAAAAATCGAAAACGTAAAAACTAAGAGCACTAAACATCGGCTTTAAAAATATAGATGTTTAAAACCGATGTTTTCAAAAGATCCACATTGATGTCGCAACCCTACTGTGTATGTGTGTGTATATATGTGATGCCAGGTTGCCAGAGCACCTAGTATATACGAGAATGATTACAATTATGTACTTCAAAACTACTTATTTGAAGTACTGAAAACAGAGCAGGTTTCAATGAAAATCTACAGTAATTTTTTCGCCCTGTTCTGTGTCCATTCTCGTAAAAGCTTGCAAATATTATATGTATGGGAAGGCACGGCGTTTCTTTTATCTCTACCGGGATAAACTCTGTAATGCAACGCTGTTATGATAATCTAAAGGAAATTATTATGTGAATGTATTAATGATTATTTCTTACGTATGTTACTTGAGCAGTGAAGAAGATGCAGTCACTTGACCTTCAACCAATCTCAAAGGTTTGCCGACAATAAATCTATGTTTTTTATCCCTGTGCAATACGAGGCATTTGCTTTTCTTTGAGAAATCAAATAAATTTGCTTTGCGATCTATGACGTACTGATATATCAAGTAAAACATTTATTTGTTTATGTTCTTGTGCTAATCTCACTCGCACTGGGAGCGGTAGCTCAGTGCATCAACTGATGTCACTGCAGCGCCTCTGACCGGGAGGTCCTAGGTACGAGTCCTGACGGCAGGAGGATTTTCGACACTAGCTTTTCAGCTAGGTCGAATTCCGTCGCTGTCAGGAGGAGAATTCTAGCGGCCGGCTGCTCTGATCGGTAGTTTTCCATGGTTTCTCCGATCAACACCAGGCGAATGCCGGAGCGGTACCCTACCAAACGGGCCACGGACCGCGCGCGATCTGTCCCTCCTCTGCCTTGTCCTATCCTCTCCCCATACACACACACCCTTACACTAACATGCACTACACTACCACATATTCCGGGAGACTGGTCGGGACCTTAGAGCTTGTCCCGGCTGGGGCGGTGCCTCGCTGGTGGGAGAGTCCTGGTTAGGGGGAAAATCTTACTAGCTGACGATAAGTCGGCGCCGGATCTCGCCATCCAGCGGGGGAAGATCACCGTAGTCTCCCGAGAAAAAACATGCACTACACTAACGGGACTAATAACCAAAGCAGTTGACGTGCCCAGAAACACGAAAAAATCAATCAATCAATGTAACTCGCTGAAGAATTTAATACCGATATAGTCACTTCATAGATTCACTTCTCATTACGCGTGTCGTCTGTGAATAATTATTAAGATGTCCATATAAGATTTTTTTCTTTAGTTAACTAGTAGCGTACTTTAAAACTTAGTTCATACGATTACTGTATTTTGAGAATGAAAGAATATCTTGTAAGGTAGTGTTATTTACATTACTTCACACAACATTATCCAGGGAGAGAAGTAAGATGTTAAGGAAGTTGCGGTCTCTGGAATTACGGAGTTGCCTGGCTGGGCGGATCCCAAGTTGCTTCGTAACTTACCACTCTCCTTTATCTGTTTCTTGACAGTTATGTTAGTTTGGTTTTATGACAAAATTGCCATTCCCTCTGATATGCATGTCATGTTAATATTCTCTTCGTTATTTTACGTAAGTAATGGTTTACTTTAAACTAAGACGCATCAACTGTACTAAAGTCGTAAAATGTCAAGGTTAGAACATAAACGCAAGGAATGTTAACAAATTTTGATGTTCTTGGCATTACTTATGTATACAAATTTCAAGAAATATACCCTGTAACTTAGTCTTTTCACTGAGATTTAAAAATGTATATCAGAGTTTGAGAAAATTTATTTAATTTATAATATGTGTTGCTGAAATGAAACTGCGACTTTTGTCGCAGTGTCTTGGTATAACAACTCAGAGCATTTCGTAAAGAGTAGGTGACTCAGTATGTGAAAAAACAGATTGGTGTGGTCTGTTGCTGCCGTGTGTTTAGTATTTGCACAGAAGCAAGGTGAACTCAATACGTTCGCAGCATTCGTTTATAAGGGCTCAGCAAACAGTAATTTAATTTCTGAAGGCAAAAAGTGTTAGTGCAGCTGACATTTTTCGCCGTAGGATCGTGCGAAAATAATGCGTATTTTCATGTCATGCTCAAGTTTTTTCTTCGGTGAGAAGGGTCCATAGCTTTTGGCAGTGTTTGGACGCAGAAGTAACTGTCAATGCAGTCACATACTCGCTCGTCAATGCAATCGACTATGAACATTACTCAGCCTGGCGGATTGTCAGATAGGGTTATTTTGCTGCACGGCGAAAAATCCGCAGGTGTTGCTCAGGTTCATGTTTCTCAGATATTATGTAAGCTTCTTAAGTTAGGTTAGATTCTTAAGTTAGCTCAGATATGCTGTACGCTTCTTAAGTTATTGCGGGAAATAACCTAGCGTCGTCATTCACTAGCTCCCTTCCGTCCTTCCTCCTTGACCTTATCGGTCGAATGGCTTAGATCAAATGATCGCTATTATCATTATCATTATTAATCAGTTCGGCTTCATTCTCCTGCGCTGATCCGTCCTTTGTGCACTGAGGAATCACCAGTTGCCTTGCTTCTCCTCATCCACCGCATCCCACCGTCTTTTAGGACCCGCGTTTCTTCTGGCAAACCTTTTTTGTAAGCCTCTCGCATTTTTTGTTTCGCCATTCTGCAGCACGCAAGTGAATATGCGCGCGCGCGTGTGTGTTTGTGAGTGTGAGTGTGTGTGTGTGGGGGAGAGCTAAAGCGAGTGCGAGTGTGAGTGCGCGCAGACTAGGCGCTGTTTAGTGTCAGAAAAAGCGCCTGTAGAAAAGTACGATGGGCGAGAGGGTGGGGCATCAGGAGATTTATGAGTAATTTCGACTAATGAAAATAGATCTCTGAAGGAAACAGAAAAGGGGATACGTGCGTTTTTTAAGGTTCTGAAAGAGTTGAGGGTTGACTATAAATTATGTTATATATTTTGTTGCGAAAAAGCCGCGTGCATAAAAATAATTTATCCGTGAAAATTATTTTTGGCACTCGTACATGAAAATTAGTACTTCACTGTTTATTGATTGCAAAGTCCCTGCTGTAAGCGTTCCGCAAAGACGTCGTGGCCGCGTAAAACGACTGGGACCGCAAAATAACCAAACCACTGGCGCGACATCAATCAACATGGCGGCCGCTTCGTATATTGATAATGCTCCCAAAGTATATATACTTCTACGAACGCATGAATTCGCTCTGAAAAAAAATGTATGTAACTCTCACTAAAGTGCCTCTGGCGTACGCATTTCAGAAGGCCAGTCTCGGCTCCTGTCATCGCCTCGGCCGTTAGCAATTCATTCGTACGCCAAATACTCGCATTCTATAGTAGTTACGTAAATAATTGTTTTCCCTGAATATACTCTGGGTCACTATTTACAACTTGGTATAGTTCGTAATGCGTGTGTTGGAACGGAATATAATGTGAATTACGAAACGAGAGGGTAGATAGCATGGTACACAAAAACAAACAGGTGAATAATATTACGAGCCTTTGGATGCCAAGGTTCCAACAAACATTTTGGATAATTCCGGTAAATTGATGGCAAAGTTTCAATAAATTTCAAAAAACAAGTATTCAATCCTCTCCACCAACAGTAGTGATTTTACAGTAGCCATTTATCCACAGTTTGGAGCACGAGTATGTACTTGTAGCAGAAGTCAGAAAGAACCTTATCATAATAAAAACTTATTTTCTTCCATTTCGTCAGTTGGGCCTTCCGAGTTGCGGGCCGATATGTCGGGTCCGATGTGTAGGGTTCCGATGTGTAGGGGTCCGATGTGTAGGGGTCCGATGTATCGGGGTCCGATGTGTCGGGGCCGATGTCGAGTTCCCGAAGAGAGGAACATGCAAATTGGGACCAATAAACGTGTTGGTATTTCATAGTATCATTTATTAAATTGTACAAACTTCTTAATACCAACTTATGTATTATGTTAATTTTTTTTGTAGTGAGCTGTTGATACTGAAACCTGATGGATGTGATTACTATATCGAGTGATATATTTATAGACATCGGTTACGATAATAAAACATGTATGCATTATAACAATATTAAATTGTTTTATATTATATTTTAGCATATAATTTGCGATATTATAACATTATGTAACCGTTTCAAATAATACGAGAACTTATATACTGTAGTAGAACCTCTTTTCATGTCTACAGGTAAGGAATGTACACATTCCTGTCTTTTTTAACGCTATTTCGTGAATGCCGCAAATATTTGACAATTAACATATATGTGTATTGACTCGTATTGCATGCGACTCTAATTTTGTATTTGCCTGTTGCCCGTGTGATAAAATGCTACAGTATTAGCGAGAGCTAGTTGATATTTTCGTGTTACGAAATGACTCGTTACAATGACAATGTTCTCTTGCTTTGAATCTATTATGACATCTCTTTTGTTTTTCGAAAAAAAATGTTTGTTCATCTCGATGTTACAAAAACCTTCATTGCGTCATTTCGTTTGGCGCGAGGAAACCAGTTTCAAAAAATAGCCCACTCCCTTGTTTCCATGTGCGTATGTGAATAAACAGAAAGGCGGAGAATTTAAAACAAGCTGGTTCCAAACGGGTTAAGCAAAAGCTCAATTTTTAATTCGTACCGGCGGAAATGAATTCCGAAATAGTTATTTTCAAAGTGTGTTTTATGTAAAGAGATGTTCTGAAATGAACGCCACCTATACATACACACGTATACGTAGCAACCAACCACACATAACCCACACTTGAAATTTGTGAAAGTTGTGTACCAACCACACATACCCCACACTTATAGAGAAATTTGCGAAGTTCACTCCTGACGGAATTGCTTTACACAAAAAAGGTCTGAATGACTGAAAGTAGCAATTACATGGTGTATCTGCATAGGATCTCATTTTCAATGTTTACTGTCGTCACCAAACTGGAAAACTTGTACGCGATATTTTCACAAGAAAACGAGTAACCATATAAGTGTAGTCAATGAGAAGAGAAAAGAAGAGAATCTTAGCCATGACAAAAAGTACGAACTTCCTCCTCGTAAACTCCTTCCTCGTAAAACAAACAAATTTGAAAAATACATATCGACGGTGCTCAAGAGATGTGAGACATCTCATTTTTTTACTTAAGAACTATGTTTAGAGAATAGAATTTTTTATTAGTCAACATTTCTTAAAGCAAGCCGATGTATAAACTAAATCGCTGCCTTCGTGTGCGAAATGAACGATTCGCACACAATAAAATATTTTTCCTGCAAAATGGCCTTTTTTTACGTGCAACACGTCTATTGTTGAACATAGATATGCTGAATTGCATTAGTAGTTTGTCTTTAATAGTTAAAGGTGACGTCGCTCTTAGTATTCCAGAACTGTTTCAATAAAACTTTTATTTTATTCGGAGATATGTGCTATGGATCCACGTGTTCAGGTTGCTCATAGCGACAACCAGGGAACGATGAAGTGGAATTGCTAGCTCGGGAGCTGGTCGAGGCTGGTCCAGATGCTGTCCTCTGTGGCTGCTCTCCTCGCATGTGTATCCTTGGATGGACGCAGGCCTTCGTACTAAGGACACTTCCCTCCCGCTTTTAGATTTTCCCACCTTTAAATTTAGATTTATGTTCGCCAAAACCTGTAGAACCTATGTGACGTTTGAAGGAGAACGTTTTCTTTACCTCCAAAATCCCCCCTATTTCTATACGTAGTTGAATGATTAATAAATTACCTACCATTTCTACCACAACTAGAAAAAGGAGCTACCTAATACGTCCAAATGCAAAACAAGGGGCCATCTTACTTTTTGCTCAATGGGTCGGGTAAACTGAATGAAAACCTGATTGAAATGGGGTCATTGACCCAGAAGCTAAAGTCTCTTACGTGTTGCAGGTATGTTTAGTCTCTTTGAAGTTAATCAGTACAAATGTTAACTAATGAATTAAATGGCATTGTTGAAATGAATATTATTTTCCATTTGGTCAGTACAGTCCCTATTGTATAAAAATCAGGCGTGGCTCGTCACAAAAGGCTGGCAGGTGGAGCCTCTCCTATAGAAATCGCCCCTTAAAAGAAATTTAAAAATATATTTATAAATTTATTTATTTATTAATAATGGATTTCTGAGTTATAAAAAATTTTTGCTATAATTGTTATATAATATAAGTTTTTTAACGGCCTTCCGTAGCGCAGGGAAGAGAAAAGCGTTAGACTCCCACTTCATTCCGCCATAAGGCCTATGTAGAGGCGTGACGTCATGCATTCACTGCACAGGCTTACCAGTGGACGAATACTGCAGCCAGGCAGCCTTGAAGGGTGGGGCCTAGGATCTGAAGAAGGGGGTGCTCACCAGATAGCGTTACTATGCAGCTCAACGAGTAGCATTGCTCAACCACTAGTTTTCCCGTTTGGAGTACGTTTCGCTATCTGGTAAGGTTATAGGTTTATACGTTAGGAGCACTACTCCCTTAAGCCTTTATCAGAAGCGCGAAGTCTACCGAACGATAGTCTTCGTGATCGGAAGATATTATGTACAGAAATGTAATGCAATATAATGTAATGCATTTGCAGCCTTCCCCATATAGAAAACTACGAGCCGCGATTGATGAAAACCGTTATGATATTGTTCCACCCTCACCTCGTCCTACACTTCACACATCGCACATATCAACGTCCTCGCCCCACTGTCTTCCACTTCGCCTTTCTTCGTCCCTGCTCCCACGCGCGCTTCTTGAAGTACGAGGGAGGGCGCCCTCCTTCACTCAGTCATTTCCACCGGGGCTTCCCAACGGGATCGGTGTAGACCCCGCGCGGGTCGATGACATTTTGATGGAGGTCAATGATGATCAAGGGGTAGATTGAGGATCAATAGCCGAATATGAAATGGCACGTTATCAGCATTATCAGGAACACATAGATAACAAAAAAATAGTAATCAACTTAACTGTTGACTTAACTGTTAACTGTTGACTTAACTGTTAAATGAACTTTAACTGTTTTTATGTAAAGCAACAAAATATGTGATAATAAACTACAAATTCGCTTCTCTTCTTTTGCATCCGTCGTTCATTTTTTGGAATTACAATGTTTAGGAAATTCAAAAAATTAGAACTCTGCATTAACAACTATCTTCTATTGTTTAACAAAGAACTCTCCGCAATACGCACTGCAAAAATGTCATGTCCAGATCTTAAAAAAACTCAACATTTTGTAACCATCGCATTTCAATCAATATTAGGAACTCCGCTACTGAAGACCGGAAGAATCGATTTTTGAAAACTCGAGATATTTACGATGATATTGGTGTACGTGATTGTTATCTAAAGATAGAGGTAGTTATGTGCAATTCTTTGTGTCATGAGCTGAATATTATAGAGAAATGTACGGGGGTCGAATAAGCAAACATTTCATTCAAAATGGGTCGATGACAGAAAAATGTTGGGAATCCCTGGTTTAGACCGTTCAGAATCGGTATTCATGCTGGGAGATCCCCGCTAAGCGAATACACAAATCAGAGAAAGGTAGATAACTTGCAAAAATTATGAATCCCGATTTCAATCTTTTACATTTCGAGGAGGAAGAGGAGAGGATACCATAGGGCCTTCTCCAATTTCGGTATCTCGTGGATTGCCTTTCGCGAACAAAGGAAATATTTTGCCTTGTCAAAGGCTTCGGAAAGGATTCTTTTCTTCAGTGGATAAGTGAATCGGGGCAAGTGGTCACGAAAACGCACTTCCATATCGCAACATTCTTTCAAGAACATTCACCTAAATAATGGTTTTTATTTACATAACGCATTATTGTACTATAATCCGAAATAAAATAAGTTATAATAAATATAGTTGCAATTGCAATATATTTTAACTCTTTTCATCGATTTTGATAATATAATTCTGTTGTTCAACGCATACTGATATGAACAATTTATCGCTCTAATATTTATTTTTTATTTATTTTTCTAGTAGTAATTCAAGTTGATAGCTCTTTTTTGTAACCGCGTCTATGATTTGCAGCTTTCGAATCATCCTCAACTGTGGTTGACAGGTCCACGAACCTTACCATTGGGGCCTAGCAGTTCGCTCTCCAGACGCCAGTGCAGGGGAAGCTCCCTGAAAATTAGCGCCGCCCATGGTAAAAGACAGTTGAACATGGTTTTGTAAGATTTCCCACTACGTATTTATTGTGATTACTTGATACCCGTTAATAGTCCTAGGAGTTTGTAATATTTGTTATAAACGTGTTTCTTTGGCTCGACAGCCCGCTGCGGGCCTTGGCCGACCAGCGGTGACCCAGCCTTTCGGCCATGGGACAAGGGGTTCGTGTGGTTAGCCTGAAGACATCCCTTCATCGTATATTCTGTTCTTCATAACCTTGGAGTGGGCGTTCTCGTCGCCACACAGCAATAGATACTGGAGCATTTGTCAGGAAAGCGAACAGGTATAATTTGCCTGGGCCGGGAATCGAACCCTCGGTTGCGCCGTGGAAAGCGAGCACGCTAACCAACGAGCAACCCAGGGAGACCATTTATTGAACCATGAATAATATATGAACCATCCTTTATAAATAAGTTTACAAATGCAGATTTTAGGTGCTTGGATATAGGGACGCGTTTTAGAATGACTAACGGAAGAACTGCGCTTTTTTTTACTCTCGTTTCCGTGACAGCCATCATTCTATTTCCCCTAGTATCTTAATCTTAAGTTTGCTTCCCAACATGTATTTTTTTCTGTCCTAATTCGTCTCATTATACGTACATCGGACCGCTCTCTTAATATTGTGCCACTAGAATATTGCGCTTCTCTAACATTTGTATCATATAATTTGCTAAATTACACTAATCTTGGATGTTGCCGTTGGTAGTATCGATTGTACTTCCAGAAATTTTCTTTAATATTGCGCATTTGCAGGTATCCTACCTCAAATACATGCCTAATATCCGGGATTAGTTCTCCTGGTATGTAAAACGATCCAAGACTCCCTCTATTAATATAATATGTGTTATTCCCTACCCCAATGCGATATTGGTGGAACCGTTCAAAATCCACTTCATTAGCCAACCATTAAACACTTCGATCTACTCAAAAATATAAATATTTGTGTGAAATATATTGCTTTATTAATCGTAAAATTTTGTAGAAGGATGTTTTGTACTGTGATGAATTTGACCCTACTTTGTAGTGTTCCCGTATCGACAAAGAAAAGAAAAGAAAATTGTACGGAATGTTTCTCCTAAAAAATCTTAATTTAATATCATCAGTCTGAACTTCAAGAACACATCAAGCATGGATATTGAGAAATGTTCTCTTTTTCTCGGTGACAGAAAGCGATACATTTTTATTGAAAATGACATCGTAAACATTTTAAAATTGCGCCGTATAGTATACATCTCGCCACTGCTCTTCATGTCGCCTTTGGCGTCGCTATCGAATCGCGATTCGCGTCGAGTGCTCAGGTGCTGCGGCGTTTCGCCACCCGCCCTGCGACGCTCTTCCCAAAGAATCGCTGTCATTTGCGTCGATGGATTTCGCCGCCGGAAGCACACTCAGCAGCCCTGCGTCCTGCGCTGCGTTGAGTTCCGACGATAGCGGATATGAGGCGCCAGCTGACATCGTCTCGTATATTATTTCAGTAGCATACATATCTTTTGCGGCTCTCACACGCAACCGATCTTTATAAATGAGATCTATAAAGAAAGAGAATTCCACGGAGAGGTGACGAATTGCACTTTGACTTTAAAAATATGAAGGATCTGTTTTTAAAAAAGCATATACCTATTCATGTGAAATGCAACCCGCAACACTAGGGCTGCTATATAGTTAAATAACTCCTAAACAAAGCGTTTTAGGGACTTCGAAATTAAAATTTTGAGTCCATAGGCTTCAAAGAAACGTTCCTCATACCGTAATCTACAGTATGTCATATTCTTGGACATTCTATTAAAATTTTGCCGGTTAGGTTCTTATCGATTCTACCCCACCTGGTTAGAGCCTGTGGAATCTGCAGCTGTACGTGAAATTAAACTACCTACTTGATATTACACGTTATTGAATTACACGGGTGTACCTCTCTGCTCGGTAATAACGTTCAATAAGAATAGTTTTGTATTGACAAGGGCGTATTGTATTGTTATCAATTACAAGGAGACATAAAGAACAAGTGACGAACTTAAGAAGATCTTAAAGAAAAAGATATATTAAAGGTTTTATGTGGAAATGGAAAAACAGAAGAGGGTGGGGTGTGACATGCGAGAGTTCTCGCACGGCTGCGCTAGTTATTTATTTTCTTATTTATTTACTTATTTATGGACTTATTTATTTATCGTCAAACTGTTAAAATTTTCAACGTATGACGTACTGTCGGTGCACGTTTTCTTGAGTCCCAGAATTTCTACTCCGCTCTTTTAGTTTATTACATTGAATGAATGATGAATACGTACGTAATGAATGCGAGTGATAAATAGCAACCATCATTTTAGGAAAATATTTATATCGAGAAGGATTTGCTGCGAAAGAAACTATTAACGTCGGGAAGAGTGCTACAGATTTTGACTCTTATTCTATAACATCCCCCACCTGAAGGAATCGACTCACCACTGCGAGAACGTGTAGGAGTACGTGTAGGAGACTCGTGACTCCGGGTTCGATTCCCTGACAATTTCGTGCGAAATTTGTTCCGACAAAACGATTTTGCCTATTTCACAGGGGCTAAACCAAACCCTGTGAATCATCCCAAACCCTACCACTGTCTGATTTCCTCCCAATCCTGGTCGCAGGGTAGTGACACAGGAGTGCGTGTGAGGCGCGTACGCGAAAATATGACCTGGCGGTCCTCTCCACAACTGACACCAATTACGAACCTTAAATTACTAGAATAATTGACGGAGGATTACTCCATAATAGTTTTTGCAATTCATTGATTTGAAAGACGTAACACGACAATTATGTGGAGAACTGAACTGCGCATGCGCCGGCATCAAGTGACGGGATTTCGATTGACGGGTCCCGACATTTCCCCTGTTTTGTCGTCTACGACAAATGTGTTCGTAACTTACACTTTACGTAGTGTTCGCCGCCACCTCTAAACACGAATTCAATTCTAACACACAATAAGCATGGAAGTAATGAAAAAATACAGTATACATATAATATAATAATAATATAATAAGGCAGGAAGTTATTGTCTATTTTTTTAAGTTTATTCAAATGTCAGAAATAAGCTAACGTAATATTTAAGGATTTGGAGGTTATGTATGTATTGACGCTCCTTTGTTTCCATATAAGTGTCTATCATACGTTTTACTATCTTCTAATGCTTATAAAAGCAAAAATGGTCTCAGAGATTTACAGATGTTCAATGTAAGCTTTTAGATCCTGTTAGAGTTATTCAGTACCAATTAGTTCCTAGTTTTAACGTATGTTTTCGATTGTTCGATATGCAAAAACTCATTTTTCTGAAGATTGGTAAATTCTTATTGACGATAATGTTTACGTACTACGGCAATGTATTTCCCGCCTTGCAAAAACTCTCTAATAACATAATTATTGGAGATTACTCCGGAAACGCGTTTTACGTCAAATTTGTGGCAAAAGAAGGAAAGTTGTCACAGAAAAAATATTTTTTTAAAAAACGTGATTGGTTGCTTAATGAGGCTACTGGGGATATAATAACTCCCACCTAGAACCCACAGAGCTAAGAAAGTGTGCTGGTAGTGAAGCTACATTTATGACCAACAGCAAAAAAGGGAGCCATCAAAACAAGGAACGCATTTGCTTAATGGGTGCAGGGAAATTGGACAAAGAACCTGATCGAGAAGCAGTCATTACTTTTACCCCACGTTCTGCCCACGACCTAAGTAGCTACTTGGAACGCTGAGCATGACGGCGCCAATGAATCAATAGCGTTCATACAACAGCGGCATTAATGCGAATTACCTACCTTTTTTAGGAGTCCCTTCTTTTCCGCCTTAAAAACTTTTGAACGCACTCGCGAAATGTATTTGTCTACTAAGACATGCCTCATAAAACTTTCTTTGTGCTGGATTCATTTTATCCCGGAACGACTTCAAGTTGAATATCCAAGATCGCACATGACGCAACGAGGCTTGTGTAAGTATACTACGTGTAGGAGCTCACCTCTGTCGACCCAACGGGGGATAGTTCCGTTCCTTCGTGACTCTTCCCATTCGTGTCTATACTTGGATTTGCAACAGAAAGAGAATGAAAGGGGGATAAAGACGGAGAAAGAGAAAGAGAGAAAAAAAAGAAAGAAAGAGAGAAAGAAAGAGAGAAAGAGAAAGAAAGAAAGAGAGAAAGAGAAAGAAAGAGAGAAAGAGAAAGAAAGAGAGAAAGAGAAAGGAAGAGAGAAAGGAAGAGAGAAAGAGAAAGGAAGAGAAAGAGAGAAAGGAAGAGAAAGAGAGAAAGAAAGAGAAAGAGAGAAAGAAAGAGAAAGAGAG